>RJJA01000869.1:947-11085 GCA_003724045.1 Lepidurus arcticus
AATATTTAGTTACATAAAATTAATTTTTAGTTAATTACAATTTTAATTGCATTCCCTATCCCAATCCCTAAGCCAACACTGCCTACCCAAAAGGCCCTTTTCAGGGCCGACTACGCTACGCATATCCATATTATTCAGTATCCAGACTAACCGCCCATTTCATTGACCACCAGAAAAAGAGCTTTCTCGGCTGACGAAACCAACACTTCAGAAATGCTATTAGACGTTGTCAATGTCCTAATAACAGCAATGAGCAACTACTTCATCCAGTTGGCCAACTGTCGACAGAACTGATGACGTTAAGACAAGATCTTCACGCGGGCTTTAGAACGAGAAACGTCACAACTGCTACCCTTAAAGGGGGATAACCTGATCAAGACAATGATCGGGTTCAAATCGTTAGACGCAGACATTCCTGGAACTACTGTGACCTTGTCAAAATCTTCCTTGGTCCGACTACACCTTCCCAACCTTTTAAGAGATTTGCAGAGAAATTACACAGGTTGTCCAACAACAAGATGACGGTATGCGCAGCAAACTTAACCCGAGAGGTTTACTCTTCCGATCACTTAGAGGCGACCAGACCCAAAAATTCCCAAAAAACGCCCCGCACGACCCCCCCCCCAAGACAAAATTGTCTCCAAGAACAAAGCTAAAAAAAAACGCCGAATCTTCCTTACGAAACAACCACCCTGGCCTGAACTAGGCTCCACAAAAACGGTTCCATACTCATCGAAGTTGATCATCCATCAGATCCCTTATCATTAACACCATAGTCACAGGCATATGAAGTGAAATACACTGTACAGTAACGGCAGCACTGCGTGAATGAGCCACTCGTATTGACAGTCAGTCAATGCGCCTACCCATGCTTCCTCAATTCCAATGTAAATGGCCCAATCCACAAATCGATTTGTCCAAGTCCCTAAATAAATATACTGGCAAAAGGCATTTGCCTACGCTGATGTTTTTAAACGAGATTTTTCGAAGATGGTGAAAAGCAATGCTTCAAGGGTTTCCCAATGGTTGTTCCTGTTGTACTGTAGTAAGATTGAAAGGTCCACGCTGATAAACTGAATATTATCGTCCGCGCAATCCCTAAAAGCACACATTAGAACAAGAAAGAGCATTTATCTGAATGCAACAATTTTCACGATTCACCGCACACAAGTTCTACGACTCAAGAATCATAATGGAAACACTAATGAAGATTTAAGTACGAACGAAAATATTTAAATGAAAAATAATCTAGCGATGCAAATCATGTACGCAGTACCACGAGATGAATGACAACCCTACTGATGATTCTAATTACCAAGAAAAATATTGTTCTGCACCATATACACAAGTTCCCCAATGAATTTTTTTTTTGAAAAAGGGAAAAATAATAGTCAAGATACGAGAGAAGGAACAAGCGACTTTCACGACACCTATGTCACTTGCAGGTTGATACAGTAAAGTAATATCATGATTCGCCATTGCCACTGTCTTCTCCATCGTCCTCCACATCTTCATCCTGATCGTCATCTCCATCATCGATGTCGTAGTCATCATCATAGAAGTCCGTCATATCCACAGGAGTCTCGGTCGCAGGTGCACGGGTTTTAATACAGTAATCTTCCAACGTTATTGGAACAATGACATTGTCCTTTTCGGCTTCTGACCGCGAAGCAGCCACTTGCTTTCTAATATTTTATTAAATAATAGAAGCATCAATAACACTCGTCCAACCCTATCAAACGCATGTTTTACCTGATTATATTTTCATACTCCTTGTCTTTGCCTCTCGAATCCCTCCAACGCCTGTACATTACGGAAGCATCCACATTGGCCGGACTGTAGGTGTTCGGCTCATTCAGCAGCGATATCACAGACAGCAAAACAGTTCTAATCGAAAACTTAACACTAAAAACACACTTCGATAATCACAAATATAATCTTTACCGAACGTTTTGAGTGGGATTCCACCTCTCACAGGGTAGTTCTCCACTCTGAGGATCATCCACGGGTGGGTGCAGAATAGAAATGCATAAATCGCCATTCTAAAAAAAGAAACAAGCCAAATCTTTAACTCCTGACGTTAGCCTAGCCCGCCCCTTTTTGCAAAAAGCAAGTGCATAAAAGCGGGTTCATCCACGTAGTAGCCACTTGGAACTTTCACAACCGCTTCAACCCCGCTGCCGTGCACGTGCTTTACATTCTCCCGGCTTTGCCGTGGTTTATGCTGAAGTGTGCTTAAACCCACGAAAATAACCTAACGTAAACAACTAACCTGACTTAACCGAACATAACTTAACGTAGAACAAAAATGTCACACCTGGAGCAAAAGAAAGCTCTTGCATGGTTTGCTGCGGATCCCTACATAACTGCGGACAGCGAACCCGCTTTACTGCGAATTTATTCCGGTTTGTACGACTGTACGAGGCGTCTAGCGATGCGCAGGAAACCATACCAGAGCCTAATACGTTTATGCACCAGGGTGTTTAGAACCATAAGAATAGCCAAATGTTAACCTAAATGTATAATCTAACCTAAGCCTTCACTTTAACATGCGGCTGTCAAGCTGTAACCATTTAAACGGTCTGAATAGCTCGTGCAGACTGCGTCTTGACTGAACTTGTGCTTACGCTGTTAGAAGTACTGCAGCTTAAATATTAAGCAATTAATTGAAACTATATACTTAGTGTGGTGTTTAAACTTACATACCATGCATTAACATAAGGGTAAATACTTGTATGCCTTGCTTAAACTGGAGTCTAATTGGGAGTAGTGAGTACACGTCTGCACGCGATGAGGAACACAGATACGAGACCTCAACGTTGGGAAGGATAAACCTGAGTAGGAAACTTAGGGGGCGAGCCACTGGCGCCACCATACGGGTGTTGTAACAATGCAAAAATAATTATGGGAAAGTCATGACAGAATATTATTATGCATTACTTATTATAACACATTACTTATTATGTATTATTATTCATTATATATTATTATTAGAATAGATTATTTATACTTTTAGAGTGTCTGTTCGAACAAGCTTTTCTCCCGCCACGCTAGGGGTGCTGTTTCGCTAACCTTTACCTTAGCAACACAATTCTTTAGAAAAATTAGAGAATATTGATTCAATTTAATAACACTAGTTAAAAATGATAAAAATTAAATAAACTAAATTCACTAAAAATTTAACTTATTCAATTATAATTTCTAAAAAATAAACTCTTGTGTAAAATGTCATGCTTAGATTTGCCTCCCAAGGCCATGCATGCATGAAAGTAGAGAAACCCCAAACCGCTACAAGTTGTCAAAACGGTTATAGCATGCAAATCAGGTTGTCACAACTCACGAAAAGCTTAATATTTTTTCCACATCTGTTGAAACATGAGCAGTCTAACTTTACTACTTCCCAATCCCGTAAAGGTCTTTAAACTTTTGTTGTTTGTATTCTTAGATAAAACCCTCTAATCTTTTGCCTCTAAAATTAAAGGTAAACTTACGCCACATGATTAGCTTATAATAAGTTGACTCTAATCTTGACTATGCTTCCCTATAATTTACTTCCCTTTGTGTTAACCATTTTGCACTGAAACCGTACCTTACAAACAGCAATAGGAATTTCTAAGAACTCTTATTGCGCAAAAAGTACTCTGATAGTGCTTGCAATGGCGTCGTAATAGCTAGAAGGTTGTGTTTACATTAGATGTCAGTAACAAAGGCATTTTTGCATGCCAAGTAAACTCCATACGCACCTCATAAACGTTGGGATGCCATACTTTTGTCAGGAAACGTATACTGGGCGGAGAATATGGATAATCAGTCGGGAATTTCACGTGAGCCTAAGGGGAAAAAATAACAAACATTTTAAGTCACAACAATGAAATGGGTTTAAGGGATTTTTGCTGTACAGTACCTTGAAATAACCACCTTGGTAGAGCGTGTCAGGCGGCCCAAAAATGGCAACTTCCCATTCGAACCAATTTTCTTCGTTGGCCAGCTTGACCCGGAAACCTTCCACTGGTTCTTCTTGTAAAGACTTGTACTCGAGAGCTAAGGCTCTCAACGCGCTACTCGTTGGCTGAGCAGCCATTCTTTTCTAGTAATACTGACACACGACAACTTACAGTTTGGCGTTCAAACGTTAAAAACGACACTTTTGGAAGCCCCAAACTCAACAAAATGCAAGCAGCTTGTGGTAGGAGCACCGAGGATCGTACGAGTCGTTGGCTGGTAACAAATAGAAAGTTATCAGATGTCTTTATGACGCAGCGAAAATGTAATTGTTTTACGGATACCCCAGCTGTCTTAGGTTATACGTTCTTTCCCTGGCACGGAATGCGAAAGCGTGACGTCACGGGCGAAGGAACAAGAGCATAGACGGAAGGGTTGGTCCCATTAAAGCATATTACATATATTTCAGCCTTAGTCCTGCTAGCGCTTCCTGGTGGGCATTGGGCTTAAGTTATGGTGCTTGTGCTTTAAGCTACTTTTGTGCCTGTGCGGATGTGGAGTTTGTATAGCTTTGTGCCGCACAAGCAGAACGTTCTCCCGTGCGGAACGAGCGTCGCCTAACGGTCATTGAACTAAATCGTTGAGGCTTTTGGGCAACGTATGTTCATGTGCCGATGGGGTATTGCTGTGCCGCACAAAAAGCCGGCACACGTACAAATTGCACACGTGTAGTGTGTATACTCTTACACATATTTACACAAAAATGGCCAAGGAAAAGAGCGTAGAATATGAATTGTTCGCTAAACAAAAGGCGGAGCAGCTTACAGAAAATGATTTGAGCAGAAAAGGGTCGATTGACAGCGAAATTGTGGAACTAGTGCAATTTATAAACAACTGTCCCTCTTATTTTACCACTAGTTCATGTTCTGGGCGCATAGTTTTGTTTTCAACTGAGGTATTTAACTATATCAGCTCTTTTAAGTTCTTTTAGACGTTGCCAAGTCTATTACTTAAGGTTTCTGTCTCTTTTTAGACAGACGCCGAGAAGATTCAGAAGCAAGGATGCAAGTGGCTGCACGTAACGCACGAATCTTGCAAATTCGAAGATCTAACACGTCATTTAGCTGATCCTGGGGATCTGGTTTTTAAATTCGAAGCGTTTGTACTCCATGTTCAGTGCAGAAGCCTAGAGGATGCCCACACTATCGTAAGCTAACTTTCTAAACTTCTAAAGTAGAGACTTGAAAGAATTCTAACAAAATTGTCTTTTGAGTAGTTAGCTGCAGCTGTTCAGTCGGGTTTTCGGAATTCAGGCGTTTCTTACCGCTGGCAAAAGCGAAAAGGAGAAGTGGGAAAGATTATAGCGGCTGTCAGAAGCACACACTCTTTAGAAGTCCCACTTTCCCTTAAGGGAACGCTGCTAGTCACTGAAAAGGTATAGAAAGGAGGTCTTTTATGTATACTTTTTTTATTAATTTGCTTTTTTCTATCGTTGAAGTATGTGGAGTTTGTGCTGGAAAAAGCCAACCTTTTATTACGCGAAAACCAGTGTCGAATTCAACGATTTTTTGACCAATTACAGCAGAATTTTGAGAAAGCAGTGAAAACAAGATGATTTGTCTCCTTAGGGCGTTTAGCAAGGAGAGGTGCTTTTCTAATGTAACAAATTGTTGGAATTAAATTGATTTTTATATTAAAGTTTTGAATTATTTCGAAATAATTACTTTCTACTTCTTCTTTTTGGCGGACTGGGCAGAAGTTTGTGCCGCTTGAACGTAAGTTTTGAGAGACACTTGGTTGATGTAATAAAGGCCAATTAACGACAACACCAAACTGTTAAAAAAAAGTTTAATTACGCACATCGTAAAAAGGATTTTTTACTTATTATTTCTTACGTTACGGTAACACAAACGCGGTGAACCATGCCTGCAGCCAATAAGGAAACTCCCAGACATAAAACAACTTCAGTTAGCTTGGTCTGGAAGCCTTTGCCGAAAAGTGCCGTTTCGAGATTGCCCACTGCCTATAATAATAATGAAAATTCACATTATTAGCAGTTATTGTTATTTCATTACTGTTCGGTCTAGTTTTTGTTTTCTTATTCTCTGTAAAGGGAACTTACTGTAAGGAGAAATACGAAAAGAGCCGAGCCCAAATATCCTCCAAGTAAAGTTGTTGGCTGCGAAGAGGCCAGCCAAGTCTTGTACATTTGCATGGAAGAAAATGTGAGAACAGCCAAAATACTGGCAACGGCCAGGGAGCTGCTGCTCGATAACGCTAAAAGGAAAAGAGTAGTAGGTAACATAAGATTTATCAGGATAATTTAAAGGTTCGAAATATTACCCATTATTTTTAATTTATAACACGAAACGTTTTCAAATTCACTGAATATTTGATATTTAATTAACTTTGGGTTTGTGTGTTTTCCGGCTTCTGTGGGCAGCGCGTAATACGTTCCCTAATGCTATAGGCTGCGCACGTAAGACACCTTCCTAGACGACTAGAGGAACCAGAAGGCTACTTACAAGGCAACTTCTAAGACGATTATTTCAGACTGGAGATTTTTTCCGCTACTAGATAGCACTAGTGGTTTTTCCGTGTATTGATATTGTAGAGTTATGCCAATTTTTTAAACATATTTTCAGGCGATTGCGCGAAAACCGTATGTCCGATTTCATTTTTTTCTTCACTATAGTTTATTTCGAAAAATTGCGCTGAATCTGCCGAGGCCAATTTTTTTATTCCCACAAATTAGAAAATTGAAGACGTCAACTTTTTTCAATGGTCATCACAAATTCTGAGAGGCACAAAAGGACAGAGCAATTAGATACCCAGGAATCAAGGGTCAAACGTTTTCGTCGAGACAAAACTCACTATTGCATGTAATCCCTTGCTTATTTCCTTGATTTCCCATAGTTTGTCCCATAAGCTTGTATCAATTATCCCATAAGCTTGTATCAACTTGGTCTGTTTATGACATTTTTTTCATTTGAATCCTGCACGTAAGGAATGTAAAAAAAGTAATTTCCCCTTCAATTTAATTCGGCCTATAAACAGTTCGTAAGAATTGCAGTAATGTTTAAAATTCCTATGCTATCCTAGCCAGTTGCCACAAGACAAAAATCATTCAGAATAAAATAAAAGGGGAAAACGCCACAAAAAGCGGGAAAAATATCTTCCAATGCCCGACGATAGCACAACGTGCCGTCGATCCCGAAGTTGTCTTAGTTGATGAATCCGGTTCTTGTTGCGGGCAAGCCTGAATCCCGTATTGCTCAGTTGCCAGGTTGGTACCCACCATATTGAAGACTTGGAATTTGACACCAGGATTGGCGTCTCTTTGTTGCACTGAATTGATCGTTAAACGGTAGGTGTAAGTGCCATGGCCGTTGTCTTCACCAGTATGGCCGACATAATTATTGGCAACAATATCGTCGATTGGCTTTCCTTCCACTTCTAATGTATCATGGGAAGGTGTAGGCAAGATCCAGAAAGCACGGTGGGGGCGGGGGTTAGCGCGAACCGTTACTTGCACTTGACAAGGGTAGTTTTCCTTGCAGTCATAGGGGATGGCATTTTGTTTCATCGGAGGGACTGAAAATAAGACAGAACCCGAATTGTATATCAATGTATATAAATTTATCTTGAAAATGTAATTTACATTGGACATCCAAGGTGGTCTGGGCCATGGTTTTGTCCTCCTTTGTGAGCCAGTCGGCTTTAGCGATACACTGTAATGTTTTATTGTTTTCTTCTGGTATGAACCGTCGTTTCAAAACGCTGTTCATAGTAGCTTTTGTGTTCCGGCCCACTTGCGAATATACTGTATAATCCTTGCTGTCAACTTCGATATCCCCTGCGAAGATTAAAACACTGCCTTTAAACAAAACCGCCATTGCCTTAAGAGATTTTAGCACTTGCCAATTTTCCAGGTCAAAGTTGGGACGGGACGCGCGTCATCGATAACGCAGGTGAATTCCTTTTCCTCACCAGCAGTGATTGTCCTGCCAACGGTTGCAAGGCGCAAGCTTACACGAGGAAGACCTTACACAAAATATACAATTACAAGTGTTGATAGGAGAGCAAGTACAATCATGTATATACTTATGATAGTAACCGTAGTTTCGACTTGCTCAGCAATTATAACTCCGTCACCAGATTTGGTAAAGACTTTGCCGACCCAATAACCATTCATAGCTTCAGTAGCCTCCGCCTGTCCCCAAAGACGTTTAGAAGGCTCCGTAAAAATTATGTATATAGTTGCCATACTACCTCAAAGACGCACTCCGAAGTCCCTTCGCCCGAAGTCGGCATGTAAGTACGCGGTTCGGATGACGGGTTTTGGCGTACTTCAAAAAGGCATTTCTGGATTTCGCTTGAAACTTTGAAAGATACCCTGATAGTGTCACCCCGTCGATATAGTTTCCCTGAAGTAATATTAACACCGCTGTACGCCAATTCTATGGGGAAAACCAAACCTATTTACGGGCGTGACCATTCTCGAAATGACCCAAAAAAAATTTTTTAGAAACAGCGTTTAGATTTTGAGGAATTCTACTCGATTTTTAATAGAATTTTGAAACCTTTTTTAAAATCGCCTTAAGTGTTCACAAATATGGTAGGATATTCTACCATATTCAAGAACGACAATTTAATGCATTAGAAACGGAACAGAATTCATTCCTGGATAATGCTGGGCATTCCCTATAATGCTAGGCGAGAACCTTGAGGTTTGACGAAACCCAGTTTGTAAGGGAGAAATTTGTCGCTTTTGTCGCGAAATATGTCTGGCTGGCTGCCAGACAGAAATATTCTGCTTGTCCCCGAATCGTACGACGGGACAAAAGTAGCCTATAGACTACATTTGCGCCCGAAATACACCGGGCGAATTACTTACAGTGGATGTACAAAAGAGGACTTACATGGAGCTATAGAGGGTTATTGTAGGGGTTTGCTCGTCTAGAAACGATCTAACGAGGTAACAAGCGAGATTAAAGCCTAAGGACAGTAAGGGGTGATGTACTATGAACTTGGCTGTAACAAAGTTAGAATAAGCGGATTCCATAATTCGCGTATAGGTGGTTTCGGGTTGATTCGGACGAGCTGCTCGGTTCAAGGATGACGTCATGGTGTGTTGTTGGTCTCCCCCAGCTCCGCGATCTTCTCTTCCTTTCAGTTTTAGTGAAGCGCAAATGTTAGTCTATAGGCTAGTCTATAGGCCCGTCTTCCTACTGGGGTTTTTATTTTTATGCGTTCGCATGCGCATGCGTTCCACAAATACACTAACTTTTGCACTTTTCGAAGGAAATAAAACACGGCTTAATCTGAATCTTAATTAATCTAAATTATCCTTCTATATTAGTTTAATGCGTCCTTTGTGGGCATTGCAACATCAGATTGTTGCAAGATGAAAGGAAAAAGATCAAGGATTAGAGATATAATAACCGAATGGAGAATGAGCAGATCATAAAAGATGGATCTCGACGATCTCTCTCTCTTGCTCTAGCACTGCAATCGGAATCAAAGGAGGGAAAAGGGGCATTGTTATTTGGCCTTGGGACCTTATTATCAAGCGAGGTCACGTGATGGTCATCTATTCAAAGTGTTTTGCATGTGGAACCGTATATACGGTGTACACACACGCATTTCTGCCATACGGTGTAGGGTGGTGCTCCTCTCAGGTAAAAATCCCTCGACCACAAATGTATCCGCTGCCCGATTCTCCTCTACCCGCATCTCCAATTTAATCCGATAATGACAAACGTATTCGCTTCTCTATTAACCCCCCAACATAACTGCCAACCCTTTTCCCCCTTTACTTTTTCAATGGAGATGGAAGCCTCCCGTTTTTCCAGGCTTTTCACATCCAAACTAGGGCTCTCTTTTTAAAAGAACCGACCACGTCTCATTTACACAAACTCCCGGACAGAGCGCACACATATCCACACACCTAAAAACCCAAGCGTATATTCTAAGTTGTGGGCTCATTTGCATAGAGAGGCGCCCAGTAGCTCTGCTTTTCAACGTGTTCAAAGCTCATCAGACACGACCGTAAATTCCGCGTTATAGGTCCGAGCGTCGTTTCTTTTCTTTCTTGGCATCCCTGTATTTTATAATAACCCTTCTCCTCCCACCACCTTACCCCCATAGTTTATATATCGTAGTATATAACCAAGAAAAAGGGGGTTAAAACGGC
>RJJA01000870.1:0-11079 GCA_003724045.1 Lepidurus arcticus
ACCCTTGGTAGAGGGTTTTCATTACTTGTTGGTTACTCCCCCAACTGGAACCTGCTAGTCTACTAAGCATCCCTATCGCTTTAATCCCTTTTTTCCTGATGGCTTCCAGGTGTTCTGAGAAGGACAAGGACAATCCCCAAAAATTTGGCCGATTCCACTCTCGTTAACTCCGTTCCGTTGATCTTTAATTTTTAACTGCTTTCTAACTTTTTTTTCGAGTGATGACCATGTACTGAGATTTGTCAAGGGAAATTAGAAAGCCATTTTTTCCGCACCAAGTGTTCACCTCCCCGAGGATCTCACTGGCGTTTGTCATTGCTGTGTCTAGGTTAATTCCCGTAACCCATAACGCTATATCGGCAGCGAAGATCGATATATTTCCCTGTCCGGGGAACAATACAGACCCCTGTGGAATTCCTTTTTTCATTTGGATTTTTGCCGACAGGTGGGCACCCACTCCTGACTTGTAAGGTTCTATCTTTTAAAAAACTACGAATAACTGCTAAAACCTTACCTATGATTCCTCCCTCGCCTATCTTTCTGAGAAAGCCTTGAACCCATACACCATCGTATGCTTGTTTAATGTCAATTAAAATCAGCACTGTAACTTCTCCGTTTTCGTACGCCGTTTGGCAATCGTTTTTTAAACGGGCTAATTGGTCAATTGTGCTCCGACCTACTCTGAACCCCTTCTGGCAAGGGGACATTATCGCGTACTTTTCTGTATACCATGTTAATCTTCTGATTGTAATTCTTTCAAAAATTTTAGCCAGGCAGGATATCAGTGAGATCGGCCTGTATGACTCACAAACCTTGTGGTCTTTTTCCGGTTTGGGTATGGGAATAACTATAGCGTTTCTCCAGTCAGAGGGTATCTCACCTGTCTCCAAAATATAGGTATAAATACTGAACAGTGCTTGCTTGAAGTTATTAGGAAGTCTCTCTATTATTGTATAGTGGACCATATCTTTGCCCTGACTAATGTTTCATTTTAAACCCCCGAACGAGCATTGCTTGTTTCCGACCAATAGCGCCACGTCTCGGCACCCACGTGCCTTACTTTGGCGCGCTTTTCATATTCTGAAAGACAACGGCTAGATTCCTCCATAAATCAAGTTTATTCGTAATAAAATTAGGAGTTCAATCCAACAGTGCACTGAACACTAAACCAAATTGATCTACCACAATAACTATGAGTTTACGCGAAAAATAAAATTTAAACACCCAAAAACAGTTTCTTTCGACCTTTTTTCAACCAAGAAAGCATACATCTGTATTTGAATCCACAATAGCAGCCATTCCTGTACAGGGCCTGTACAACATGTGCGTGTGTTTGTGTATGTGTGTCTACGTTTCCTCATCATGCACAGAGATAACACTTCTTCATTAGCATATTCATCTCTTACTCTTCAAATTTGCATTCAAACCTTCCCAAAAAGGTTTATCCTTTTTTTTTGTAGGGGGAAAATGATTCTTCTAAGAACGTCTTATTTTCCAGGAATGGGCGGGACGAAGGTCAACAAATTGATATTCAAAAGTCACATCTCTTATTAACAAATGACCACAAAAAGGGAGGTTAACGGGGTTGGATTAAAAAAATGAAATAATTGAATAGAAATTTTTTACAAAAATTAAAATTTTGTAAGAAACCCAAATTATAAAAAACTACCCTAGCTAGAATACATTGTTTGCGCTCGTTGCTCTGCTATAAGAAATTGATTTCATGGCTGGAGAGAGATGTATAAATTCCTAAAATAAAAAATAGTACAAGTGAAAATGTTAATTTTTAGGGGGGAGCAGGGGCAGATCGCGAAAAGGTGAATTAAAAGTGCAGATCGGGTAGTTTGTATCTTACAGCTAATTTCCTACCGATTTTCCTAAAGTTTTTTCCACACCCCCACACAAAAATGGACTCGCCCCTTTGCCCTGCCATTTTTCCTTATTGCATTAATTACTGGAAAACTCCTCCAAAAAAATAAACGATATTAACCAATAAGAAATACTTTTCTTAACCAACAAACTGTAACAACTTTTTTTTTTACGAATTTCGACTAAACTTCCCCCCCCCCCCTTCCTTTAAAGACTTTATGAAAAAAGGATTCAAAATGAGGGGCTTTGAAAAATTTAACTTTGGAACCCAAAAAAGTGATTGAATGACGTTTTCGTGTGCGCTTTTACATCTGCTGAGGGCTGCAAAACATTCCAAAAGGGTGTTTTTTTGTTTATTAAATGGATGGCTGTGGTGGGCGGGGAAGCTTTTAGTAATGTAAGCCCTTCCCCCCTAGTACCCCTGCCGCCCTCTGGTATGTTGCTACACTGCTGCTACCTAGTGTCAGCTAGCTCAGGCTGGTAACGTTTTATGCCCTCTAGTGGGGTTCTCACAAGTTTTTTTAAAATCCCCTTGTTTTGGAGAGAGGATTTGTGAAAAGAGAGAGATTTGGGGAGTTTTTTTTAAGGGAATTTTACACGTTATTTTTTTTCGTGAAAGATTGAAGTGGACGATTAGCTGGAAGTTGAAGCCACAGGCGAATCCACGCCTCCTGCGCTGGGATGCGGACTACGCAGGCGACTGCTGTCTCTCAAACAGCCGTTGAGCGTGACCATCACCTTCCTTGAGCCGGCGTGATTACGGTGTTCACAGAGCCAAACGCCTTGCCAGGTCCCGAGCGCCAATTTCCCTTCCGAGATGGGGAGCGTGAGGGAGGAGCCTAGGAAACACGCCTTCACATGGGCGGGCTGCGAGGTAGGTTTCAACACAGGAAACAGGAAGGGAAGAGAAAGAAAAAGAACACCAAAAAAACTACTTACAAAAAATCA
This sequence comes from Lepidurus arcticus, assembly GCA_003724045.1. NCBI lineage: Eukaryota > Metazoa > Arthropoda > Branchiopoda > Notostraca > Triopsidae > Lepidurus > Lepidurus arcticus. The sequence continues at coordinate 2,818 of RJJA01000870.1, forward strand.
ACTACTACTAATCTATTTTTTTCTAAAATGTAACTACCGCTATTTGAACAAAAATGTAAAAAAAATCAAGTTAAATACTTTTTCCCCTTTAACTGAAACTCAAGATTCTACTAGAATCTACGATAGGATTGATTCTACGATACTGGTTTACACTAATAACTCCTCGACAATCTTCCAGCTATAATTTTGGAGGGTAAAATAGTCGTAAAAATCTACTTCTACGCTTCTTTCAATTACAGAATGAAATTTTTTCTCATCAAGAGCTCGTGCTAAATAATGAAAAAATTAGGACACTTCTCAAGACTCATTTAAGTTGGGACTAGTAAAGTAAGTTATGTTTAAGGAAGGTACGAGTTTTTTTCTTTTTTTTTTACCATATCGTCAGGTCCCTCGCAGGAATGCCTATAAGGTAGGCCTTCTGGCACTATGCGGTTTAGCATCATTTCCATATCGTCTCGTACATCTGGATCCCAGCTTTCATTGAGCGCCAAACTCGCAGACGTATGGAGAACTAATTTTTTTTTAAATATAAAGGAGAATTGATATTTAGGAATAATTGGATTGAATTCTATTAGAGGAAAATACTTTGAATATGTGCTAATCCGATTGCAAATTGTCCCAGCTCTGGGACTTGCCGCAAGATTTCTTCGGTGACTAAATGGACTCCTCTGTGTTGGGGCCGGAGGTTGACTTTTCTCTGAAACCAAGCAGAGCCCATTTGGATCCCACTCGAGCTTCGGCTGGAGCCAGGCCCCCCTACATTCAATTCCACGCTCATGGTGTATATAGTATACTGAAAAGAGGTCCCAGCAATGAACTTGGAAGTTCCTACAAATTTTGAGTAAGACTTCGAGTTAAGTCTCGACACTGCTGTAGAGAACGTTATTTCCAAGTGTCGGGATTTTTCAGACAGTTGCAAAGGAAGAAGAAGATGAAGACGTAGTAAATGTAGAAGGAGAAGAACCAGTCAAAAAGAGAGTTTGTTGTTGGCAAGGATGCGGCTCATTGCACTGTCTGTGGACTGGACTGCAGGATGGTAACATGTTTGTACTTTGTCAATTGCTTTTGACAGTCATTTGGAACAATTCGTTCGCGGGAAATTTTTTTGGCGTCGGAAGGAAAGTGTTGAGAGAGACTGGAGAGAGGTTGAACTCGGTGTGGGAGGAACACACACAACACGTACACAAGGGAGGTGTAATAATGCTTCCTCTTCGTTTACAACAAACTTTGGCCTGGGGTGGCCCACACACCACAGCACAGGATTTTACTGGCTTAACGCTTATAATTCACGCATACTTAATGAAGCAGGCTCTTCTGGACACTGGGAAGAGCCTTGTTTTCAAATACGGACCGGAATTTATCATACACGGCATTTCCATTCACGAAAACTAATGTATCCCTCACGTCGATAAGCCCATGGCTGACACTTATCGATATTCGCGTATCGAGGTTCTTACGATATCGATGCTTCCGCGTTATCGACTTCGAAACGCCACAGCGATTAAGCCATACGATATTTAGGCTGCATAATGCAACTTTAGAAACGCAATTTCCGCGCCTGATAAACGAAAAATTACCAATGAAAGGCTAAAAAATTAAGGGGAATGTTATATTATCATTGAGCGTTATTTTTTATAATTATTTTAGTTAGCACACTAATTTCTCCATGGGAACCGGAAATAGAATTCGATTTTTTTTTTATTTTAGTTGCTACGAACCAATAATATTGCGGGATATTGAAGCCCTTTCGCCAAATGCTCCAGCAGGCTATAAATTACGAAACAAAAGAGCCGCATGCTTGGGATGCCTCAAATAATAGACGCCGCATGCGCCTCGAGCGTCGTCGTCAATATCCCATTCGACGTTGGCCGTCCTTAATATCGACCAAATGACGGGGGAACATTTTATCAGGTAACCCAATAACTGGTGCCCTTTCTATTACCAGTTCGCCAACTGAGCTGACTTGTCTAATCCAACCCCAATTTGCCATGCTAGGCCCAGCGAACTTGCCAACACAACTCGGCAAAATCAACTGTCTCATCAAATAAAAGCTCCCGAACACGAAAAATTTCTTCTGAGGAGGTCCGTGAGCATGGCCAGCAGCATTCCTGACCTCTACATTGAAGATCTAACGCTCGAAGACGCAGTCCAGGCCCCCAGCTCGCTTCCTCGAGCCGCTACCAAATACGAGTTGGCTCCCAACGCAGGATTCCTCACGTCTCTGGAAGAAAAACGCTTGCATTCCATCACCTTGGGTCCTAATCGTACGTTCTACCCTCTCGAATGGACCAAGCAAAGCTTCCTGTTCTCCAAGAATGTCCCGTACGGCCTTGTCCAGAACCGGGTAAACTCTCAAAACTTAAAATTAAACTATTTAAAAATGTAAATTGCTATCAATCCCGGTTTCCATTGGAAAAGGGAGGACCTTGTGGACTGCTGGCTGCTGTGCAAGCCCATATCTTGAAATTGGTACTCTACGGAAGCACAATCCTCAACTCTGCAGCCATTTCTGCAGGTTTGGAACACGCCCTAAGCAAAGGCAATTGTCATGAAAGCCTATTCCTGTCTCTGGCGGAGATATTATGGCGGGCCGGGTCGCATACGCACGCCACCATCGTTTTGATGAAAGGGAAAAGCTTGGCTCAACAAGAATTCCGAGACTTGGAGGCCTTGCTGGGATTTCTGCGGGAATCGCCCCAGATTTTCACCAGTTTCAAAGGACAAGGCGCCCTGCATTTGCTGTGGTCCGTTGTCATGACAAGGGGAATCGATAAGTAGACATAACACTCGCTATAATCTGCCCTCTTTTTTCTTTCCCTTTTCCCCAGAACTTTCAAATCATTTTGTAATGGATTTTCTCCTTTTCTTCTGAAAAAACTATCTAGTTTGCTAGAGGATATGGACTCGCCTTGTCCACTGATAGCTCAGTATGGATATTGTAGTCAAGAAATGGTCAATTTGCTCCTAATGGGAGAAGCTAGGAGCAACGTATTTGATGGAACCATCGCGTTATCTTCGACGACGGACCAGGATGACCCCGCCAGCGAAATGGAGCTTCATGGAATCTCTACGGAATGCGAAATAGGGTTATTATCCCTTTTCGAGCACTATGGATGCTTGAAAGTAAAAGAAAGAAATTGGGGAACATAAACCGAGAAAGAAAGGAAGTATTAAAAACTTGTTTTCTTTCTTTACGAAGGTGGGAAGTAATTTGAAAAATCCGAACCATCCAATCTGGTTAATTTGCAGCGAGAGCCACTACAGCGTTTTATTTGCCTTAAGTGAGCTTAAAGAAACTCAGAGTTTTGATTTGTATTACTACGATGGATTAGCACAGCAGAATAAGGAGATTAGGCTGACGGTGAAGAGGAATTCCAAGGGAAGTGAAGGTTTGGGTGAGAGGAATAAGACAAATTCCCCATTGGAGCTCTGCATACGAACCAAGTGGACATCTGCGGTAGTCAACTGGAATGATTCTGAGCCGTTGCTTTAGCAAGAAAGCAAAACAAGATTCCATTTACAATTTGGAGTGAATCTTATTGTAAGCCCTCGCGATTTCCTATACTCCCTATTAATCTAACGCTAAAAAAAACAGAAAATTATAATGTTGTATAAGTAAGTCTTGTTTCAAAATACAATAAAAATTTTTGACCTTGATTTCAACGATCAAGTTCCTGTAACGTAGTTCAAACCGTCAACAATAAAGTTTTAGCAAATGCGGATGTCAACAAAGAAACTTTAGATAAATAAGGCTGGGAAAAGATTTCTGTTTTCAGAACTTTTTCCGCAGAAAAAATAGAAAAGTATTGTTGTGTGTAACTCTTTCAAGTCACCCAGTTTTCAAAATACAACCCAATCTTTGACTCGGATTTAAAAGCTAGATTTCGAGCTACGTTACTGGAGCAATGAATTTCCAGTAACAAACCGTCCATAATAAAGTTTCTGACTTGTCTCCAGCAAATGGGCGTCAACAACGAAACTGTGGCTAAAAAGGAATGGATTTTTGATATCATAACTTCTTCCAAACCAAAGTTTTGTTGTTGGAAGGCATACCTATCATTTCGACCAAGGTAATGCGGTTTTTTAAAGCAAAGGCTTTTAAATCTGCTACATCACGCAATCCCCAGTGAGGGTCACGCGCTTGTAAACTTTCATGAAACCGAACATTACTTTCGGGCGAAACGAGCCCATCAAGAGCATAAGGGCCGTACGTGAAAAGCAAGCCACCAGGTTTCAACAACTCGGCTGCCCGAGCGAAAAGTGCTTCGGTACATGCCCAGGGGGAAATGTGGATCATGTTAATATTTAGCATAAAATCGTAGTATTCGTTGCTAGGCAAATCGAGTTCCCATTGATTCAAGGGAGCGGTGATATCCACGCAGACCGGCGGGAGCACATTGTCGAGTTTAGCGTCCACAATATAGGCTTGGATGCTTGGTAATTGGCTTTTATCATATTCTGATGGCTGCCAAATGATATTCTTGAAATGGGACGCGAGAAACGCCACATGTTGCCCACTGCCTGACGAGATCTCTAAGCCAGTAGGGTGTTGCGTTTCATTAGAAGGTAAGAACTTCTTAAGAACTTCCAAGATGGGACCTTTATTGCGATCAGCAGCTGGATTAAACATCCTGTTGGCCATATTCCTGCAATTACGCAAAAACTACGTTAGTTTCTCACTCGATAATGGTAGAAATATCACAGTACTTACACAAACAATAATTTTGGCTTCAAAACGACTAACTCTCGAACGTATCACTATTATTATAATGTGAAGTAATAGCTTCAAATACTAAAATAACCATTAGAAGTTAGTTTGAATTCGCTTACTTTAACTCCTCATTGGCATCCGCGCTTGGATATGACGTTAGCATCAACCGATGAAAGTTTAGCGGGATAATTTTTCCGATACTATTTTACAAGAGAAATAGTAATCTGTTAGGAAAACTCCGGGAAAGTAAATCTCTCCTTTATCTCTAGGAAACCTAGAGATAAAGCTAAGGTTCCAACTTGTATTCTGCTGTTTATCTTCATGACCATAATCTTCCAACATGACCTAGCTCGCTTAAGGACATTATAGTTACTGCTTATCAAGTTATATGCTTTGATAAGAAGACGACACTGATGGCAAAAAAGAGATTGGAGTACTACTTAACGGCAAGTTCAATCCTTGTGATCAGCAGATGGAACTATATATACTTGCCCCTTTCCTACAATTAAGCGCAAGTCGTCCATTTTAACTAGTTAATGTTACAAATCAGTAATAAATCAAGTATGTAAAAATTCCTGGCTTCTAAATAATAAATTGTATGTGTAACGTCTTAAATACGTACAAATTTTATGTATTTCATGGACTAAAAGCTTCAAAACCGTTAAATTACCATCACGAACGGTTCGAAATTCACTTCCTCACTTCTCATTGGCCGCCACATTAAGTGGATGTCACCATCAACCAATGAGCGATTCAGGCAAATCACAAAAACAATATTCAACGTGTAGAATGCAACGACGAAATGCTTTTAACACTTCATCCTAAACACTTCAATCTTTACCTTCAAGGCCATTTGCAATGGCAAAATTTGCCATTTCTGGCTTCAAGACTTGTAACAGCTAACTAGCCTCTTCAAAATAAAAACGTTGACGCCAAAGAACAGCAATCCCGCCAGCCAAATGTACAAAAAGGTGTCCTGTTGCTGGAACTCCAACAGATAAGCCGGATACAGCCACAAGGCTTGTCCCAGGTACCAAAGTCCCAACAATGCCCAAGCTTCCTTCCCCGACATCTTTATCGCCGGTAAGCACAACGGTACCAATGCCATATACCACAAAAAGTACTGGGAGGTGACCACTTTGTTAAACGTCACAAACGCCATAGTTTGCGCAAATATGGCAAAGGGGAGGTCCTTTTTGGCTCTGTACTGCCATCCTAACGTCAGAACCGCAACCATTTGTGGCAAAAACAACAACAATGAAAGGAACCGACACGGGTACTCTTCCCACAAGTACAGCAGATAGAAGTAAACCGAAAAGTTATGACGTACATCCGTACGGGTTACATGGTATAACACCGCTTCGTCTAGAAACTCCTGTCCATAGGCATAATAAGCTAACGCTGTCCAAAACACCAACGAAACGCCTGTACTTGAGACCCATTTGCAGACTCTGAAGTTCGGTCTAAAGAAATCCGAGAATTTCTGCACGGGTTGAAGCGAACAGTACATAGGAAAGGAGTAAATGATGGGGTAGATCTTGAAATGGATCGCCAAGCCGTACAAAAATCCGCTGAGGATAACGTCACCCACCCAAAACGTGTCCAATACTAATAGGACCAATAAAGTGACCAAAGATTCAGAATTTCCGCGCGTTGAAACGGCGATGGTGACAGGATTATAGAGCCAAACCAATGCTGCATTTTTGGCCCATTTTTTCGAGTGATTGGCTCGCAAAACTAAGCGATAAATTAGCATGGCTACTAAAAAGTCGCAGAGGGAGAACAGGATTTTCCCGAAATCTTGATGCAGAAACGAATTGGGAGTCAAAAGCCATGCCAAAAGGGGCGTGTAGCGGTAAGAAGGACGGTTATAAGGCGAATTACCATGAACCACGTGTTCCGCAGCATCAGAGAAGACGACATAGTCGATATCAGTGTATTTGACTGGGAACCAGGCATCATGGGCGTGGCCATAGGCAATTAACGCTAGCCGAAGGCACCCTGAGAAGATTGAATGCCATCTCAAACTTCGTGACGTCATTTTTGGCTCAAATCCTGCGCTTGCAAGAGTTTATTGCTCTAATTTCAAGTAGAGTTTGACTAGTTTCTCACTTCTCCTCTACAATTTGGAGCCCATTTTCTTGGCTGCTTCTTCTAAACACATTTTGAACGCTTGGAACTCGCTGGCACACGCTTCTTTCTTCAAATCGTCAACTTGGAGGGCCACACAACGTCCATAGGAAGCTGCTTGGACACCACATTCGCTTATTAGTTGCGGATACCTGCGCAAACGAGAGCGAGCTTTGCGTAGGGACTCCATTCAGAGACTCGGTTCGCTGGGTTTGGGCTTTGCGTACCGACTTTCGGAGGGGTTGAGGGTTACGTTGAGGGAAGTGGGGTCTCGGATGGGATTGGGGCCTTCGACGTAGCGCCGGAAGAAAATATCGTACAAGGGACGGCTGAATAAGATGAGCAGGCTGACGGAAACGAATACCCTTTGGAACAAAATGGGATTGCGTTTGTACCACGACTTATTCACGTTTTTTGTGAAGCGAGACCAGACGGCTTCGCGATTATTGGGATCCTTTAAAAAGACTTTTTTAGCTGGTATTTTTAATAAAAATAATGCTTTTCTTTAAAACAAAAGTTACCATTGGGGTTATAACTCATCTTTTGGAGCCACGAAACCGGCACAAGATTCAGAACGGCCTTGCCACTTGATGCAACACTCTTTCATACGATCAAAGATAGACTGGCAAGCCTTTAAGGAATAACTGTGGGCTGTTCGAAAAAAATGCATCGAAAATTCTCATGACAATAGCTTGTTTTGTCTGTAATTACTTTATTGAACCTAGAGCTTATGAATGGATAGAGCAGACATATATTTAGGAGAAAACTTACCTTGTAAACAAGTTTGAATGTCGCAAGCAGTTTTCTTGCAAGGATCTTTCATTAAAACACGACCAAATCACGATTTCCTGTCCGCCATATGCAATTCACGTTTCAAATGGTGAACCGAACCAGCATTAGATGGCGAACAGGAGATTTTAGGCGCGGGAAATTCAAATCGTTAAGCATTTTTCAACGGTAAAGTTTGAAATTAGAAAATAACTAAAAACAACTGAAATTCAACTCGAAAACATACACAAACGTATTATATATTTACGCTACTCTTCTCACGTTTCTTCTCCGCTTTAAAGGGGGAGTAAGGTTTCAAAATGAAAAAATATATGTTATGGAAGAGACCAAACTACATGTTCTGGCTGAAGAACCCCTATGTCAATTATGCATATTAACCGAGTAATTAATTATTGAGCGGTTTTAGCTCCGCCCCTTTCCTCAAAATTCAAATTTCCCTTATAACATGGGAGGACAGTTGGCCGGAAAGTTTGCTTTGGATAATTTACAATCTCGATCACAAAAAAATTACTTTTTCTTCGCGCCATCGCGCGATCGCCGTAGCTTTCCGTCTTGCCGGGCCGAGACCCGCGCCTGAGAGCCTTTGGGCAAGTTTCGGGTCGGCTTCGCAGTCGAGAGCCCATCCACTGGCA
>RJJA01000872.1:0-11021 GCA_003724045.1 Lepidurus arcticus
ACAGGACCTAGCGGAATGGCGAATCAAATCCCTGAACAAGGTGAGTTGCTGAGTTAACATGTCTTGTACTGTGAATGTTCATTTAATATTTGGTTTCTCTGGTTATGAACCTCAAAAGCGAGCTCGGGGAACAGTCTACGAAAACGAACTCCTGCTGTCATTTTACAACCTTCGAATACTTGGTCTTTGCCCGGTACATCGAAATCGGAGAGTAGTACACCAGAACTTTCTGCATCGGCTTCGGCTTCTTCTTCTGACCTGTCAAAGAACAGTAAGCCAACCTCAAGAACTAGACGCTTTGACAAAACCCCAAATTTTGTATGCCAACAATGCTCAAAGTCGTACAGACGGCCTCAAGCCCTCCGCAAACATCATCGCCTTTATTGTGGCAAAGAACCTTCCTTTGCATGCGGTATTTGTGACAAGCGATACTATAACGAACATAATTTGGAAAGACATCGTGTTGTTGCCCATAACTCCAGCAATTTCCAGTGTCCCCGTTGCTCCAAGTCGTATAAATGGCCCGAAAACCTTTTGAGGCATGAGCGCCTTTACTGTGGCAAAGAACCTTCCTTTACGTGATTTACTTGTGGCAAGCGATTCTATCGCAAGGAATATTTGAAGAAACATCGTATTGTTTTCCATGAACCAGGCGATACATAATGTACGGATAAGGCAAGAGATCTTTTGCTAGTTTTCTCGTGGATTGATTTTCCTAATTTTCCAATAGAGAATGATGATTGTTCTTACTGGTTCTAACTTGGTACTACAGAAGCTAGCTGCAATACATGTTAACTAATGAATAATGCTACCTCGGATACGTTTGTGTTACGAGTGGGGATATATAACAGCTTAGTTTATGAACTTTTAGGACTTTGCATTAAAAAAGGTGCACCCGATTTGGAGCCAGATGCGCTATAGTAAGTTCTTTTCCGTGAATTATTTGTTCAAAATTTCCCAATTTAGAATTTTTCACTTATGTATTACAATGTGTTTGATAGTACAGTACGTAATACAATTTTCTGGTCTTCTTCCTTTGCATTGCGGACTTGTATTAGTATTGCCCCAAATAGATCGCGTTATGAATGTGTATATTAAGTTAGAGGTCATGCAAATCCGACTTCAAACAAATCAGCTGGACGCAAAACAAACTCAAAATTTGAAGAAGCCATTTTTCAATTTCTTAATTAATTGATGAAAAATTTGTTTGAAGCCTGGTTTGTGTAAAACCTATGCAAACCGGAGTACCGCTACAACTCCGGCCTGATCACTAACTAATCATTTCCTTCGTTTTCTTCCCCGTATACAGTTCTTGTAATTACGAAGCACCTACTAAGGGTGCGTTTTATTGTGAACGGAACTGAGTAACTGCGTTGACCAGTTGGCTCAACTGACATTTTCACGTGGACGGGCGTTTTAGCGTGAACAGCTCAACGGGATGGCTTGGCGCGTAACTCGAAAACCGCCTTCCGTTCAACTTCGTTCATGTTGCATAGTTGAACTCGGGAGATCCCTAAGCACGCCCCTAAGCTTAACGTGCGTTTTATTGTCAACGCCCATTCAACTCAGCCAGTTGAACGGCGACCTGCAGAACGTCCGTTTTATTGTCAGCGAGAGCAGTTCAACGGAAGAACTGGTGAACTGATCCATCGCCCGATCGCCGTAGCTTGCCGTCCTGCCGGGCCGAGATCCGCACCTGAGAGCCTTTGAGCAAGTTTCGGTTCGGCCTCGCAGTCGAGAGCCCAACCCTTGGCAATGGGGCCGTGGCGGTTCTTCAGCCAGAACATGTAGTTTGGTCTCTCCTACAACACATTTTTTCATTTTGAAACCTTACTACCCCTTTGAAACGAGTTCAAACGAAACCAACGGGAATACATTTTCCATCGGAGACAAATAAAAACAAACTTCAAGACAATTGAAATCAATCCAGAAGCTTGCAAACCAACAGATTCGACTAGATCAAAACGAATATTTTTAGATCTTGTCAAGTTCTGGTGAAGAGGCAATCGAAGTTATAAACATATCTTTCTCTTACCAAATCTTAAAAATTGGGGTCATTTTTCGTCACAAGAACTACGACAGTACAAACGTGGACTGTAAATACAAGAAGTCACATTTTTCGCTTCATTGGTCTGGTAATGAAATACAATCGTTGGCGTCAGACTTCCATGCCCCACCGAGGATGTTTACAGGGAAACCTGTTACGATGGTTAGGGAACATCCCAGAGTTGAAAATACAAATACATTTGCGTGTGAATTTTTAGCAGCCAGACGGGCCATATAACTTGGCCGCTCAAGATGACGCTCTAAAGTTTGAAGTTGTTAATATTTTGATATTTTAGATAATAGGTGCAGCTTTTGTTTCTTTTTCCAATTTCTTGCCAAATATTTAATAAGTGTTCTGAACGACCTCTTCTTTTGGCGTTTCATGCGGCCCAAATTTAATCTTGAATAAATCCACTAATCTCTTGGCCAATATATCACCAAGGTTTGATAACGAATAACGGCAAGAAATGGTCTGGCAATAACTGATGTCTTGCTTAATTCAAGAAATGTAATACTTCCGCAACAACGAAAGATAGAATGCTCAACGAAATACATCTCACTTCACGACTCTTCGTCTAGAGTTTTCAAGACATGTTATACCTGAACACCCTTCTGCTGTGCCAAAGTAAATCGACGTTATTGAGTCAGAAGTGCCAGCCTAAGTTAAAATTTAAGGAACTCCTAAGAAAAATAGCGTTTGTCGACATTTCATAACATGTATTCTGCAAAAATGAGAACTCTATAATCGTTACAACATTAAAAAAATTTTACAATACCCTAACTTACAACCCTAAATGCAGCGTGGTATATATTCTTCCTTTAATAACGAATAATCTGGACGCCGAACTCGTTTTACGTGTGTAGTAATTGTTACACTTCTATTTTTGAGCAATAAAGAGTCCCCAAGACTGATCTCCAGCTTGACAACGTTTAATCTTGGCTTCCCATCCTTCTAATATGTAGTCGAAATCTTTCTCCGAAAATTCCTATAAAAAATCCAAAATAAAGCGTTAAAAATTCCGCAGAAATACATTAGTCTTTATAGTAATTCAGTTTCAATAGGCTTGTATAATTACCTCGCAGAAAGACTGCTTGATGCTTTGGAAGTGTTTAATTTCCTCTTGCAAAATATCAACAAAGTACGACGTCTTGTCAATAGCTTGGACACTATGGAATCCAGCTTTGCCCAAAAGATCTCCGTATTCTGCTACCGTGAGCAAATGGTACCCACGCTGGGAAACGTAGCGCAAGAAATCTTCCTTATGTGATTGGTCCCCGCGGCAGTAATCGGAAATCAACAAACGGCTTCCAGGCTTCAACCAATTCTAAAATGAAACCATAATACATTAATATTTAATATTTACTTTGTACTTTATCAATAGTTTCGTCTTACCCAGAAGTTCTTAAAGAGTGCTTCTTTATCACCAATGTGGAGTATAGTATCCCGACTATACACAACATCGAACGATTGCTCCGGGTAGGTCTGTTTCGTGATATCGGTGATTTCAAACGATACTTTCGTCTTCACATTTAAGGGCATCTGGGCTTGGTTTTCAAGCGCTAACGAGATCATGTTGGTGGACAGGTCGACTCCATGCACCTTACACCCGTATTTCTCCGCCATATGAAATGCTGATCCTCCAATTCCGCAGCCCACGTCCAGTACATGGTCGCTTTCTTTCAGATTCAATTTCTCGCAGAATTCCTACAGAAAACCATATTATTAGCTTTAAAATATAATATAAATGTAAGAATAATGTTAAAAATGTCAAAATTAGGGACGTTTACGTGAGTTGTCTTGAGGCCGCCGGTACTAACGAACGTTTTGCCGAATATTCGCTCGTAACGCAGGATTCCCTTCCGGGTGTATTGGTTTTCATCCAAGAAAGCCTGGAAACTTTCATATTCTTGTTCGGAATGCGACATTTTGCGTAGCAGAAAGCACAGCTGGTTTGGATTCCCTTTGGCCTATTCGTCACCGAAAAAAACACAAAAACCTCCAATAAATTCACTGTTAAGAAAACTATACTACAGTATTCATTGTTAAGCGACTAAATAGGCTAATGATATACAGTAGGGGAAACGAAGAGTATGATACTCACTGCAATGTAAGTCTTAACCGAATTAGCACGTTGAAGGGCGAACACACTGGGGTGTTTTCCTGCGCTCACTTCTCCCTGGAGGAGAGAAAAATACTCAGTTGGAGACCGGTAGAACGTCGGGTTGTTCCCAAGCTTGATATTTCCTAGGGGAAACCAAAGTTCACACAGCAGTTTAGTAACAAGAAAAGCCAGACGATAAATTCGTTCTCTGGGTCCAAAGGGTCAACATCTGTCTAACAGACCTTTTTCTTCGCTATTTTATCTTTCTTATCACGAATTCTCTCTCACTCTCTTTCTCTATGTGAGGACAACCCTTGAGCCCACAACGTACGATACTTGTATGTAATAATAATATACATAACCGATTACGTATTCGTTTGTTTGGACTTGGTGGCCTCTTTGTGAATACGTGCCCGTGTCGTCACGGACTGGTTAACCTTGGGAGACTACACGAAACAACAGACATGTAAACAAGCGGGTATGGTCGTGATATCACTGTTGCTAAGAATGCAAGTGTTGAGGTGTAAAGATTATCTTTATTAGCTTAAATTATCCGAATTAGCATAAATTATCTTTATTAAGCTATGTTAAGTTAAGCTTAAGAATTGCTATCTTAAGGATTGCTAAGGAAGCTATACGATGTAGGCCTATATATACTCGAAGCAAGTTTGAAAAGACAAAGAGGCATTAAACGATTACCTGACGGATGGAAGCAGGATTCTCTGATAAAGAGGAAACCGTCAGGTTTGAGCCACGTGAGCATGTTCTGGGTGAGCTTTTGGACTTCCTCGTCGGAGAGATACATGAGGAGCCAGTTGGAGAAGATAACATCGTATTTGGCTGGCGCAAGTGTGAGTTCCGTCACATCGGCTTGGAGAAACTCGACATGCGAGTGGTGTCCATTCTTTAGCCGGTTTTGTTCGACGTACGAGTCCATGAAGTCGACGGTCGTCACGTGACTGGTAGACAGAGCTATTTGTTCCGTGAAACGTCTGTTTTACGGTAAAATAAAATAAAAGAGGTTTTAGTTTTTTGCGATTTAAGGATGAAACACAAATAGGAAATAAATTGTTACAAATTTGTCAAGGGTACTGTTTTTATTTTATTGTTTACCCGATGCCGGAACCTAATTCCAATACGGATTTGCCCTCTAGCGGTGGTAAATAGGAAAGGATTTCCCATTTTTCTATTTCGTCGATTTTCTTAGCGTCTAAGCTTAACATCATGGATTCAATGGTTGGTTCGTACTGGTTCCAGTAGGTTTTCATGGCTTCTCTCACTTGATGAACAATTACAGCAATCATTTGCATAGGATTTAAAATTTGAATATTAACGTGGTTTACCTTTGGACGACGCCATGATATTCGAGGGTTGCTGTTGTTCGTCTGCTTCCTAGTATCCAAACAATAACATTTGGGAAGCTCTGGGGTTTCCTTTTAAAGCAGTTCGATCCCCAGGCGTGTGAGACGACAAGGGTCTAAGGTGGAGCATGGAGATGTGGTTAAGTCAAAAGAGAGACCATTAACCAATCCTACTTGACGTCCTAATCAGTAAAGTATCGTACGGTGAGGGTTCAGAATACCAATAATCCTTATACTGCTAACATGTGTTTAACAGAGGGCAAGTTTTAGGAAGACTATTATAATTAGTCATATCATAGTCTGCTGTCATATCATGTACTGGGATTCATTAGGCTTTTCCTTGGAATAAAGAAGTAAAATTCTGGCTATTATAACCGTTAATACTTTCTCCATATAACCCCTAAGGGTGAATGATGCTTCACACAAAATTTCACTACAAAAGCAGAAAGTTTTAGAAACTTAAGGAGCAATATAGCCAACAAAAAACGTTGTCTTTAAAAATAGTAAAAAATCTAGTTTCTGAGTACATCTTCTTTTATACGTTTCTTTTTATCATACGCTAACCAGCTAAACAATAATTAAGGAATAAAGAAAGTAAAAATCTAAGATTCAAATCGGGTAATTTTGCCATTGGCCCAACGCGGTCACGTGCCCTGTGACGTTGCCTCGGTGCACCCCGTTTTGTGTGTACGAAGTGTCAAAGTGGGATCCCTAAGCGAATAAAATATAAAAAAAATCAAGTACAAAAGCGAGTATTTTGATTGAAGCCACATTCTAGACGATTTAGGGAAGGAATTTGATGACTGTTTTTGCATTCCTGTGCCGAAAATGGAATGTACTCCATTCTACCAATTGAAGCCTACAGAAGAAGCGGAAGCTTTAAAATGTGGCTAAATTGTCGACAATGGGAGAGCCAACTGTAATGAAAAATTATGACTTTTTACTGGTAACTTATTATTATAAAACATCTTGTACTTTGACAAAAGGCGATAACTGGTATAAGTTCATTGGCTTTGGAGTGGCAATTCTTGCATAGTCCAGAACGTGCGTATGCGATTACACTATTTGGTTTTGAAATTTATGCTTATTATATTTTGTGACGTTGTCTTTCTCCACAGCGGAGGTTTTCTGAGGTTTGGGTGCACTACGCAGTCTAGACTGTCAGTAGTCGGCCAATCAAGCTTAGTAGGGATAGCGCTTGGCAACAAACTCCTACCATTATGTTTGGCCCAAAATTCCATTGCTAATTGTCGATAAAGACTACTATCAAATTGATCTTCGGTGAAATGTTACCACCGAGAGGTACCCATTTATTTGTGGGTTCCACAAAATGAGCCCTTGTCCTCTGCACTTGCAAAACCCATTGCCGCGTCCTCAGTCTGCGTCTTTCGTTGGTAAAGTATATAAATCCCCCGTAAAGCAACAATTCGGCTACCACACCGTTTAGAAAAATGTCTTTGATGACAGCTTACTTGTATTTTTTTCACTAAAATTTACAAAACAGAAAATCTAACAACGCAATTAAATAAAAAAAAAAGCCACACCAGTAGTAATGTTTCACACCAGCGTTGTTTCGCGGATTTCGTGGCGGAAATGCTAAAATTTCGCAAGTCTGTAACTCGGGAACGGCTCTTTAGAAAAAAAATTAAACAAAGTTCACTGGTTCTTGGAATAAAGCGTCATAAGAATCATCAAAACTTCAATAAGTTATAAGAGCTGAAGTTCATTAGACGTATCTTTCTCTAAACGGCAGAATTTATATCAATAACGCCTTTCTAAAGGCGTTTGATGGCGCTAGTTGCAAAGCAGTTTTGTTTCCCGCCT
Organism: Lepidurus arcticus; assembly: GCA_003724045.1. NCBI lineage: Eukaryota > Metazoa > Arthropoda > Branchiopoda > Notostraca > Triopsidae > Lepidurus > Lepidurus arcticus. The sequence goes on from RJJA01000872.1 coordinate 7,334, forward strand.
GATAGCTTGGAACCTCCTCCTTATAGTTGGCTCGTATTTTAGGCATTGGCTTGGCTCCGCCTCTTCATCTCCAATGCGGTTTTTCGCTGCGTTCTCCCTTCCAGCGACGCCATTTAGTGTTTAGGTTATTTGAATCAAAGCAAAATTTGCCTTAATAAAGACTTCATTTCCAAACCCTTCATGGAAGATAAATTTATATTATAAAAAGTAAGTGTCCCTTATAGACGTTACTTATAGACGTTATTTTAACCTTAAATAAAAGCAACAATAATTTTGTCAAGTTTGACACGCTTTTTTGAACTTGTGTTTGAAAGTGCTATCTAAAACCTCCAAAATTTCTTGAACAATTCTTATAACTCCTCTAAACTAAACTTAAAACAACTATGGCGTACGTATTTATGCCATCTGATGTTCTAACTATTAAAAGTGTTTCTACTTGTAATATTACATCCCAATCGTGACTTTGAAACAGTCATGAATAAACAATGAAATTTTAATAATATACTAATATATTTTTTGACAAGTAAAACCACGTTACTTGCTTTACTTCTTTATTTGCACGCTTTAATTTATAAAAAAAAATAAAAAATATGAAAGAGTACGAACATTTATTCAAGAATGTTTTATAAAAAATTAAAATTAATTTAAAAATTAGCAGTTTATTTGCAGGCTCTAATTAATGCACATTTTTCTCTAGGACATGGGCGATATTACAGACGCTACGGACAACGAAGAGGCCTTCTTGTCCAACGGCGACGAACTAACCTCGCAAGACGATGAACCCACCAATCAAGATAATTCCCAAGCCGTGATCGTCTATTCGGATGACACTGACGACAACTTTACCGTCATGCCGGACCAAATGGACTTGGGCGACGTCGAAGACGACACGGAAGTCAGCATCCCTAGCGAGGGTATCACCATCGTGGTAACGCCTGAAAACCGTCAGCAGGTTTCCGAACTACTGCTCGCCTTACAAGGTCGCGTGACCCAGAACGAGCACAACAATCTCACTGACGAAAACAACCAAGTCCAAGTTGAATTCCTGGATCGCCATCGCGAAAACGACATTCTGCAAGAAGCCATGTCCTCTGTAGTCGAATTTCCCGACCCGCCTCCTGCTGCTCCCGTCAAACGCAAACGGGGCCGCCCCCGTAAGGACCAACAGAACCCTCGCGTCATCCAAGCTGACAAAGAATGGGTGCCCGAGGCCACCTCCGACCCTTTCATCGACCCCAACATCCAAGCGATGGGTTTGCGCTCAGCCCGTATCGGGAAAAAGATGCTGGACGGCGGTATCAAGAAACTGTGGCTCATGGAAGACTCCGAAGAGGCTGAAGAACCTGAAGAAGCCGTCGAGGACATGGACCCTTTAGAACAACCTGAACCTGAGGAAGAAACGGTCGAAGAAGAACCCAAATGCGTTGATTGTGAAGAGGTATTTGAAAGTCTGGAAACCTTAAGAGCGCATCGGCTGGAACTCCATCGGAAAAGCTACAATTGTGAGATCTGCGCCGATGGATTTGACGACCAAAAGACCTTCTTCAGCCACTTAAAACAGCACTACGAACCGCAAGCGCGACGTCGTGGTCGGCCACGTAAAGATGCTACTGCTGCTACGGTCAGCAAAGTCGACGTCGCCAATCTCAAGAAGGAAGAACACGCCGAGCAGGCCGCCGCGACTACCTGCGAGATTTGCTTGAAATCCTTCCGGAACGTGAAAGCCCAGCAAGCCCACGTACGGAATTTCCACCCGGAAAAGTCCAAAACCTACCATTGCGCCCAGTGCAACACCAGCTTCCGTCTTAAAGAAGCTCTGGACACCCATGTCGAGAACGTGCACGGGAAAGACGAGGAGCCGTTGCTCGGCGACGACGACGAGGACGAGACCGTGTCCTTGGTCAAATTGCAAGGCGAAGAGGACGAAGACGACCACGAGATCGACATGGACTCCAATGAAGAGGAGGAGGACGACGAAGACCATTTGGACACGGAATTGGGGGACATACCGGGCGCTCCGTCCAAGGACCACAACCCGAGTATTGACGGTCATTGCTGCGAAGTCTGCGGCGCGGTCTACTCCTCCAAGAAACGCCTCTTTCACCATTTACGGGACGACCATCAGGTGGCGCCTGCGCGGAGGGGCCGCAAACCGAAACAGCCCGCGTTTAAGCAGACGGAATTAGGGTACCATTGTCCGGTCTGCGACCGCATTTTCGCGCATAAGAACTCGCTCGGGTACCACATTCGGACCCATGCGGGCGACCGCACGCACATGTGCGAAGTGTGCGGGAAGAGCTTCTTCGCCAATGGGGCGCTGAAGGTCCATATGCGGGTCCATAGCGGCGCCCGACCGTACAAGTGCCAAGCCTGCGGGCGGGAGTTCCGGCAATGGGGCGACCTCAAGTACCACTACACATCCATCCACTCCGGGGTGCGGCAATACCAGTGCGAGTTCTGCGGCAAGGATTTTGCAAGGAAGTACAGTCTCATCGTCCATCGCCGCGTGCATACCAACGAACGCAACTACAAATGCGACTTCTGCGGAAAGGGATTCCGCGCCTCCTCGTACTTGCTGAACCATCGGCGGATCCACACCGGAGAGAAACCACATACCTGTCCCGTCTGCAATAAAGCGTTCCGAATGCGATCCGATATGAAGCGCCACATGCAGATGCACAGTAGGGATGGATCCGAACCGGCCTTGCTCCTCAATTGCTCCGATTCCGAGAGTACCGACGCGGTGAAACGACAACTGACGATACTCAAAGGCCGGAAATCCAAAGTAAACATTATTTTGTTTTTGAAAAAAGATATATTTAAGGAGACTAGGTGTTTGTTCATTCAAATTTTTTATTTCTTAGGGCGCACAATCTTCCGTGGAAGCAGCTGTGGCGACTCTGCATGAGGAAGTGGACGAAGATGGGTCGGTGATGTTTACGATAATTCCTTCCGAAGAAATGGTGACGGTGGAGAATGATAAAGACGATGATGGGGAAGATAGAGATGGTGGGGAGGAAGAAGGGGTAGAGGAAGTTCATTTAGTGGAAGAAAATGAAGAAATAAGTTATGATCGAGATGGTTTGGAAGCTGTTACGGTACGGGATCCGAACACGAATACGTTGTATGTGTGGTCGGTATTAACCAACCCTGATACCTCTTAAAAAGATTTTGTGTGTGTTCAGAATGATGATTTTTTGTGAATAAATGATGGTTATTAAAGTAGAAGCTTTGAGGTTAATTACTTTGACAATCCATCAAAGAATTACTTTGTTTACAGTCTTAAGACTAAGTACAGACTTGTTAAGCATTCAAAATAAAGACGACGATGATGTCCCTATGAGAACCGGGATCGATTTTGAATGCGCTCATAGGTAAAGGCGCTAGGCCTCCGGCCAACTGTCCCCCGTGTTATAAGGATAGGAAAATTTGAATTTTGGAGTAAAGGGGCGGAGCTTAAACTGCTAAATAATTAATTACTCGGTTAATATGCATAATTGACATAGGGGTTCTTTAGCCAGAAAACTTCATTTGGTCTCCTCTGTAACATATTTTTTTTTTTTTTCGTACCTGACTCCCCCTTTAAAGGGGGACTAAGGTTTCGAAATAAAAAAATATATGTTATAGAAGAGACCAAACTAAATGTTCTGGCTGAAGAACCCCTATGTCAATTATGCATATTAACCGA
>RJJA01000873.1:0-10985 GCA_003724045.1 Lepidurus arcticus
TCAGCGGAGCCCGCAAGTCGCGGCGCGAAGAAAAAGTCATATTTTTTAGCTTGAGCGTGTAAATTAACCAAAGCACCTACAGACTTGTTTACGCATTCAAAATAAAGGCGACGATGATTTTCCTATGAGAATCATCATGTAGTTTGGTCTCTTCTATAACATATATTTTTTCATTTTGAAACCTTACTCCCCTTTTGAAACCTTTAAAAACACATAAATGTTAAAAGTGGAGCTGGTGTAATAAGAATGGGTGAGGGATAGGTGCGCATTGAGCATAATATAAATGAAGAGGTAAATGGACGTTTAAAAGGAGATTAGGCCAATGAAGGGGCTTCACACCTGTCTGGTGGATTTCCGGCTTGCTCTTAGTCCATCGGGACATTAAAATGGCAATTTAGCATAGAAGCAAAGAGCAAAAAAATAACATAGAAAAGAAACTCCTCGAATCAGCATTCAGGCTGCCATTTATGGCAGAATAGGATTCTGCGCAGCAGAATTTTCAACTCTTTTATTGGCCCTGCGTGACTACCGCAGCCCTGACTTCCACTTATCTTTATTGATACCTCCCCTCTGATACCAAAAAAAGATTAATCCATAACTTTTTTAATCCCTTAGACACATCATTCGAAATTCTCGGAAAAAAAGTTAAGAAAACGAAATAAAACAATCTTTTCGTTAACGTGATGTTTTTCATTTTTTCATTTCTGCGGTAACTAACTTTTTATAAAGCAAGTTAATTGTCTAACCTATGAGAAATCAAAATCGCAACTTTGGAAACTATCACACCACTAAAAAAACTATTTAACGCCCTCTTTATAGTTCCTCGTTGTAATCAGCGTAATCATTTGCCAATTTTAAAGTTGTTCGATAATTTAATAATTTTCATAACAAAATGTCTTTAATAATTTAATAGTTTATGAATTTCTCCCTTCAATTTAGAGAAGGCCATTTAAAAGAAAACGATAAAAAAATCCTTTCACTTCCTTCTATTTTGACTTTATTTCTTCCGGAGAAAAGATAACAGCAGATTTAAACGTAAAGATGAACACTATAGAGTCCCGTCCAAAACAAAAGTTTCTGTACTCGGAAAAGTTAAACTACGGAATAGATAAATGAGTAAGTCCCATTTGTTCTCCAGACAACTCTTAATATCTCTCTTTCCCTTCGTTCTCCTTATCGCACTATAGTTCCGTGCAATTAATTTCCTACGCCCATTCTAGCACGCTAAGAAGACTTAGGACTCTTCCAAGTTGCCCACTGAAACAGATTATTTTTTACAGACTTTTGTACGTTCTTAATTAGCTAAACGACGAGTGTTGACAGCTAATTTTTATTTACTTTTCTTTGTTTTTGTTGGCCATCTAGTTTCCAGGAGTCTAAACGGCTCAACTTAGCCATGACTTTGACTTTGACGATCATTGTGCGAAGTTTGAGTTTAAAGCGGACTCGGCTTCCAGAAATCTTATCAAATTTAAATACAAATTCAGGAAAATTGTATCTTTCGAGGTTTCATTTACTTTGATCTTTTCATTAATTTGTGTGGGGTTAAAACTATTGCAAAATATAACTAAATGGCAGCATTCACCTCCTATGTGTGCAACACTGTAACATTAAAGATAAACAAACTAGAGAAGACAGACTCCAATCCTTTGTGGGCGTTGGAATTTTTGTGGTATATTATTTCATTTTTGCTTTCACATATGTATGAATTAATAAATTATTTAGGACAAGAGAAAACTTCAAAGAACTTGTTGATAGTTAGATATTGATTAGAAGGGATATTTGCAATAAGCAGCACTAGAAAGCTATTTTCATGTAAAGTTAATGTATAAAATAATGTTAATAATGTGTAATAATGTTAATGTACAAATAATGTTAGCAAACAAGCAAATGATCCGAAATTTAGTACATTTTATTGAGACTCACGAATGTTCAGTGAAATGAAAAAAATGAGGAAGACTTGTCTAGGAAAGAATATAGTTAGTGTCTTATAGTAGTAATCATGTAACCGACATGTGTAATTTAAAACTCTCGGAGTCATCCACTAGACATTATTTTACTACATTATTTAGAAAAAAAATTCACGCAAATTACGTATGTCATAATACAATTATCATGTACGCTGTTTTATGCGCAGAAGCATTGCGCGCTCATAAACACCCATACTAAACATGGGCGCCTCATTGCGGTACCTTGGGTGTGACGTGCAATAAGCCCAGCTATACTGGAGCTATAAGGGGAGGAAAATCTTATTTTGCGAAATGGAAGTACAGGAATAGATCCACAGAGTTTACCATAAACACTCCGCAAAGAATTTATTTAAATACGGTTAATACAGGAAGCTGTAGGGAAGTTATACACAAAGTTATATGGGAGTACCAGAAAGTCTTAGTAAAACACTATAAACACTAGTTTATTCTCGGACCTTAACAATTAGAAACTTTTGAATCACATGATTATAATTTCTCGTTGAAGCTGAAACAAACCATTTAAACTACTTAAAGCCAACCCACACCTCACCTGAATCCTAACGCAGTTTTGTTTTCCCAGGTAAAGCAACGCCAGCAACTCGCAAAGAAAAAAAGGGAAAAAACAGGTTTATCCGCTTTTTTCTCAATAGCTTCCCCAAGTTTTGAGGTGCATGTGTCCAAGTAATCCCCACCTACCCGCGTAACTTCCGGTCAGTGGCCCGTGTCTTCCACACCCTAGAGACCCTATTTAACCTTTCATACATTCTACTGACTTCCCCGTTTCCCCTGGTAAACCTACTAAAAGAGCTCACGGTGAAAAAAAAAATGTTTAAAAAAATCCACGAACCAGAAAGTCTAGCAACGTCCACGGTGGAATTTATAGAACTCCGCGAGACAAGTCGCGATTTTCCTGAGCCTCACCAACCGTTGCCGGACTTTTACAAGCTAAATGGGTGCTCAGGGTCCGCCAGAAATTCTTTCGTCTGATGCTTGAGTCGTGTGTACTACTTTCCGTAATTTCTTCCTTTTCTGTTTTTGCTTCTTTAGAAACTCCGTGGAAGAGCCAAAAAAGAAGAAACGGACATGTTGCCTTTCACATTTAATCACATTAGCCTGGGGTAGAGCTATATTGAGAGGTTCCTGGCGGTAGACTGTCAGCCAGACACGTGCAAAAGAACTTATATCTTTTCTTGCCCGGAGGGAATTCCGTGGAGGGAGGGTTAGCAGAGGGAAAAGAAAGGAACTCGTCATAAACTGACAATGGCTGCACAGTTGCACTGTGTTCTATTATAGTATAGCAAAGGAAAATATTACTTCCTCTTTCCACCATTTTAAGAGCCCATAACAATCAGGAATGTCTTACGTAAGATGCTACTCCGTAAATCTTGAAGGGAACCTTCCTAGATACATTACGCAGGGTGAGGCAAATAAATATGTATACAAAGTTTGGTATGGATCGATGATTTTTCTGAACTGTTCTTCCGCCTTGTCTCACGGCACATCAGACATGGAAAGACAAAGCAAAAGGATTTGAGAGGGAATAAGGACAATCACAAATTTGTCCTTCTGTATAGGCCTGTGCCCGTCACTTTATCGTCCTCAACCGTCAGGCAGACGGAAAGCTTTCATATCAAGAACGCCGACACAGGATACCAAAAAAGCCCCGGGGATGGAGAATGATGGATCACTTGCAGCGTTTTCACCAGAATGAACGCTTTTTAAGTGTTTTCCACAGCGAAAAATTAGGAGAATTCCGCGGAAGGGATGGTATAACTTTGACGACGGTTTTACGAACGGAGAAGTGTTTTATAGGGTTGGATCACAGTAATATACGCTGGACGCTAAAAAGAAGAATACATAAAAACAGCCCCATCTACCCGGCATTAAGCAAACCGCCACAACGTTTTTCCTGCCAATTAAGTTACAATAACCACACACAAAAAAGTTTGTCTTTAAAAATAAGAGAACCAAATCTAGTTTCTATAGATAGTTTTCTTTCTATCATATTTGGAATAGTAATTAAATTATTCAAGAAAGAAAATTTCAAAACAATAAAGTAACGTGACTTTTCTGACAACACGTACTGTACGTGTTATTTCTCCTACGGAACTCGAGAGCGTCGTTTAGCATGGAAGTAAACAGTAACCATTGGTAAGAAACTCGTTGAATTGAAGTAATGGACCTTATCGTTGCGACCCAAACTTTGCGTGCTCATAACCCGTAAACGGCGGATATAAATTTGGAACAGAGTACATCGTCCTTGGAACAGTTAATAATTGAAATTTATCCTGAGGGATTAGGACTACTAGAACTATGAGCGTCTTTAAAAATTTGTATACGGTTTCAGGTAAAATCCCACGTATTTTTAGTAATTCAAGAAGTATTTTAATAATTTAATAAAAAGTTAAATGTTCCGTTGCTAAGCTCTAAGAAGGTTCCATGGGGGTTGAGTTACACGGGTTGTATATCTAGAAAGAAATTCCGAGGAAGGAGTACAGTAATCCACGGAAAACGATAATGTTCCTCGGAAGATCACCTACGGGAGGATATACCCAGCTGTGAAGTACCGTATCAACGCTTGTTTTATAGTTGTCAGGCTCTTAACCTCTTTTTAACAGAATTTCGTATAGCTCAAAACATTCTTTCACGGAGAATAGACCCACGAAAGATCAAAATCCCTCCTTTTCTCTCTCCTTGTATGTCTCTCTTCCGAACCACTTTAACTTAATTTATATTTAGACAGTAAAATATTGTTCTTAAAAAAGTGACAATACAATAAGAATTATAATAGTCAAAGAATTTGTTTTCCACTCAACTAAACATTTCATTAAAACAAATATCCGCGACGTGACATCCACTCGCGTACATTTTTCGCGTTCTGCAGACAATGCTTTGCCCAGGAAGCAAAAACGACTCTTGGCTTATTCAACAATGAAAAGAAAATTCCCTCGCGGAACACCCTTTCGTTATAGTCACGTCGAAAATAATAACTAAAGACCATAAATACACATGTCCTCCCAGCTTTCACTTGTTTACTTCATTCAAGAAAAAGTTCCACATCTAAACAAACAAAAAATCCACGGAAAGGATTAATGTAACTCATTCTTTTCTCTCACCTTTTCTTCTTCCGTCAGCGCACGCCAACGAAAATTGACAGACTATAATAGAAATAATCACGACATTCCCCTACATACAATAAATATATACAACAATAAAATGAAAACTCAAAAAAAAAATGGTCAACTTTTTTCTCAGTTTACTTTTTCACTTCCTTCCAAAGAATTTGCTTTTGGGCACAAGTAATAACAAAACGTGTTAAACTCCACGATAAAAAGTTACAAAGTTATATCTTCGTTTACTTTTTTGTAAAAGCCGAATTTTCCAGCACAGTGTGCAGCACCTCTGCGCAAAATTTACGAGACTATGAGAGCATCGCCTTCCCAAACCCCTTTCAAGAAAAGCAAGCTTCACCACCCCGCACCACACCCTCCGATACAAAAATAATATGAACTTTACCTCGGAGTTTTCTTCGCTAGAGTGAAGCTATAAATTGGCCCCAGGACCAACCCTTTTTCACACTTCTTCCAATACCCCATTTCCCTCGAGAGGATGCACAAGATAAGTAGGAGAGGGTGGCGGACTATGACCGAAAAAGGAAGGGTTTCCCATTTTTTTGTTTTATTTCTTTGGTACTACAATGCACACACCTTTCACCCATTTCTTTGTTTATAAAACCCCTTGGAAGATAAGCAAGGAGGGGCCAAAAATTCTCTCGCGTCTACCTTCTAACCCACTTTTTCCCACCAACTTCAGACCCCATACATTTCTGCCACCGCAACCAACCCCAAAGCCAAACTCCCTGGGGGGTATGAGACATTTCAGAACGTGTAGTGCAGACTTTTACTACCACCCACCTCCTCCACCCATTCACCCCATAACTTACTCTTCCATACGATAAAAACTACATCTATATTATGCAAAAAAATAAAATCTTCCGCAGTCCAGTGAAGGAATTGAGAAGGATGGGGCAGCGTTTCAGCTCTTTGGCCTTTGCACACACCATTTCGTCCTGTACCCTAACCAAACCTAACCCAAGTGAACGGTCCAGCGACCCCCGAGGGAGTTTCTGGGGTTACGAAAAAACCTCTGCCCTGGAGGGCACAAGCAGTAGCCCAGGGCAACCAATGGAAGCTGGCCTTAAAGCTGTCCCTTTGCCCTGCCAGGAAAAGAGCTGTCAAAAACCCTCGAGGGGTACAGCAAAAACTGTCTATCCAAGGTTTCCTTTTTTCCGTAAAGAAAAAACGTGGGACAGGGGGAAGGAGACGGAATTTTTTTCAGGGAAAGATGGGTCACTTTTTGTGCCTATCGCTAACTCTCCGTCCGAAGCTTTCCTTTTCTTTTTTTATCTATGTTTTTGAGCGTATAGACTTTTTATCCAAGTTATGTGTATCGCCAGATCCACTTCAACTCCGTAACTGTTATTTACAGCCCGCGACATATTAATTTCCCCCTTCTTTTAAAAGCTGAAGTGTAAAAGGAGATCAACCGCTGTAAAAAGATGAAATATATTTATTTAACACAGTAAAGAAAACTTTCCTAATATTTGTACGCCAATTTTACACTACTAGTTTCTTCATTTTTCGTACGATTTAAGGTCAGCGTTTAAATTACGTAAGCTACACTTGGAATCCTAATCGTTCCTTTACTCTTTGTCCGGTTTCCACGAAAAAAGGCCTCGTTTCTTAATTCAATCTGACAAACGCTACTAAAAATATTATAATTTTTAAAGTTTCGTTGTAATTTTTTCTTTTCTTTTTGCAGCGAAATGGTAGGGTATAGGCGGGGCAAAAGATGGTGAAAAAAGGGTGCGGGGTAGGAGGGTGGTAGCCTGCTGTCTCTACAGTCCTGAATACCCAGTAGGAGCTCTCTGTGCTTGTACGTCTTTTTGCTTGCTTGTGCACCAGTTCCTGGAGTATGTCAAGCAGTGCCCAGGGAAATAAACCTGAAAAACGAATCTTTCGCGGCGGAGTTCCTAATATTTCGTCACGGATGGATCAATACAACTCAAACTTGTCGCAACACTCCCTTGTTGGGTGTGTGTGAGAGAGTGTATATTTATATACATTTTCGTGTCATGCGACCTGTCAATGCTTATACAACACGGAGTCCACATCCTCCCCGAAATACAAAAAATTATTGCTAAGCCAGATGAATTTAAATTCCCAACCTCCAACCTTCTAAAAAATATTGATTTCTATGTTTATCCATGCTTTTTGGCTGTTGGGAAACCCTAACTATCAGAGGACGATGATCATAGGAAGAAGGGATGCAAAAAGAGGTTTAAAAGGAACGGGTAAGGGTGAGGGTATGCGTGTGGTGTTTGTCTGCATGTGTTTCATGGCTCCGAAAACAAGGAGCGTGCCAGGTACCAAACCCCTAAAACTTGGTACCAGACGATCTAACGCTTTGACACCGAAGCTTACAATATATTCCAACGGGAGCATAACACACACACAAGCGGTAAAACCTCCGCGGTGGCTCATCTCCGGGGTCGCACCCAGCTCACCTCACCCAACCCTCAACTCCTCACGCGTCCTTATAGGAGAGAGAGAGAACCCGCCTTTAACTGAGTCTAATCAATACTCCGCCTCTTCTGAACTGACTCTTTAGCCTCTGTACGGAGGAGTTATATACCTCCACTATCAAACAGGCGGAGCAGCACTAAAACCTTTCACGAGTGAAGAAGAGCATGATTTACAGTATGGAACTTTTTCGAAAAGCTTCGCTGAAAGAATTTTTATGCAAGAACGAATACATGACCTTCTTTTCTCTTTGAGCAAAAAAAAAAAATCTAAGAAAACTGGCGCTTTTATTTTTTTTCCCTAAAAATCAACAGCTTCTGCGGACTCGCTCCCGGAATTTATGACGGAGTGTGTGTGCTAATTTGGAGGATTTCTGAAGCGAAGTTCGTGAACAACAAATTATGTTATCCGCTATCTCGTGTTTTGAAAAGAGGCAAACCTAACTTAAGGTTGGAAATCAAATGTATCTAACGCGGCGCCGCGGAGTATTTATTATCCTTACATATTCCGCGGAGGAGTCCTTTTTGCAGATAAGTGAAGCGTTGCAGATTCTTGTCTAATTTTGAGTGAATCCGTGTAATACAAGGCTTACAGAATTCTTTTCGACTTTTCTTAACGATGTTTTTGATTCGTGAAATGACTGACGAAAAAATAATGGCTTCCGCAGCGGAATTTTAAAGAAAAATAAACTTCTGAAATTTCATGGACTACTCGTATGGAGCACAACCATTCATACCGATCAAAGAAACACCATCTTAGAAAAGCCTTTTACGCGGAAGTTACACGAATGTATGCTTGACTTCCATCTACATCTTCCGCGTCTACATCTTTCGCGTCCGCATCTACTATGTCTACATCTCCCGCGGAACATTTCCGTCGAAAACAAATTTCCCATCATTTTGTCGTACAACGGGATGAAACCATTTACTTTAGAATATTGAGTGAAAGAAAAAAACGAAATTTTTGCCCCCTTATAAATCACCGAAGATATCTGCAATAAATTTATAAAAAAATATAAATAAAAATATAAAAAAGCTTCAGGAATTCAGGAATCGAGGCTCTTCCGCCTAGATGAAAAGTTATTCATTTGCAAATATATAGAATAACCTTAACACTTTTATCCATAGCAGATAACTCTTGACCCTCTTGCATTCGGTGGAATTTGTCCCTCTGCGCGAAACAAAAATGGAAATCCATGTCTTGCACAATTGTGAAACGTCTTCCGTTAAGGATTCCGCGAACCAAATCACAAAGATTTATACTAGGATGTGAACTTCCGCGAGCACACACAGTTACGCGAAAAGGTCTAAGAAAAGGAACCCAACCATCTGCCCGGACTTTTAGGACGTGGATATACAAGGGCTTATTGGCAAGAATAAAAAGTCGCCGTTTCCGCGGACTATTGTTTTCGGAATATTTTAAGCTCTGGGGGCATATATGGAGTAAAAATTCTCCCAATGAAGCAAGCCAGTCAAGCGTGCCTACAAAACTCGACTAGCTGAACGATTTCCACGCTACATTTTGTGTCCAGCCAAAAGCTTCCAATCTTAACAAACTTCCCTGCTTCCCTTACTCATCGTACCAAAACTCCACCCGCTCCTACCTCGACAGAAAAAAATTGGACGCCATTCACGTACGCGGAACTATACCAAAGGAATACGATTTCCCACGCAAGATTGTGATTGGGAAAATGTTGAACCTAGCCAGAGAAGAGAGCCATTATAAAGGCAATAACGCTAAATAGGCCTACTCGCAGAGTGAGGAGTTTAAGAGCACCTGCTGGGGAGACCGTTTTTTACCGTGGCTTTTTATAATATGTAAATTCCACTAGAACGTGACGGAATTCGGGCCAAGAGTCTTCCAGAAGCGCTTCGTAGCAACGAAGGAGCTTTTCGAAGAGAAAAGTTTCATTCTTTTGGCTTTTTTATTTGGAGGGGGTGGGGGGCTCCGCGACGAAGTATCAATCACATGTCGGCTTGAAAGGCGGAGTGTAGAATTCCGAGACAAGGTTCAACGTATATACCCTTCTGCTTTTCAACAAGCAACTCCGCGGCCTCTCCCCCCCCATCACCCCAAACTCTTAAGAGTAAATAGCAATTGATCGCGCTCCATTTGGCGCTTTCTCGAAAGGAAAGAACAGAAAAAAAGCTTCTTTAGAACTAACACACACATACCCCGCTATCCAGTCCGCGGAATCTATGTTTTCATATACGTTGTGCGACATTACTTAATATAACTTAGGAGTAACAAATGCGACTAAACCAAACAAGAAACTTCCTTCCCAAAAACCTTTGCGTTTTCCCATAATTGCCTTTCACCTAACAAAACGTGACCCTAACCGCGGAAGATAAAGTTCCCTGATGCAGGCTCGTAAACAGGTTTCCGCTATACACTTTTGTGTGACTTGTTTTAGATTCCACTTTGCACAGTTTTTAAAAGCCGTAAAAAACAAACAACAAAAAAGCCTGTCTTCACGCGGGACGTCATTTTCTGGAGGAATTCATTCCCATTTTTATTTTTTTTATTTTCTCAAAAATGCGATTAGTAATGTATAATTATTTATTTTTTATAAAGCGAGTTTCAATTACAAGGCCATGTTAAATGCCAACAATCATCAACAGGGGAAATTGACTCCGCGGAATTCAGAGCGAAATTTAATAAATGATTTCTTACTTTTTTCCTTAGATATTAACGCTGTAGCATTGGGAATCGTGCTTTTAAAGGGCAATAGCCACAAAAAAAACATTTCTTATAAAAAGGAGTAAAAAATCTAGTTTCCAGTTTTATGTGTCTTTTTATCATACGCGAAAATATAACTAAGATATTTCAGAACATGAGAAATCTAAAATTCAAATTGAGCATTTTTGCCATTGGCCCAGCGGGGTCACGTGGCGCTGTGACGTCAGGGTAGGGAGCCACGGCACCTTGGCGCACCACAGACCTGTTTCGTGTATACAAAGCGAGTAAAATGGCGAAAGGTTTCGAAGAGGGCGATTATTTTGATAGAAGCCACATTATTAAGGGTGAAGGGACGGAATTGGCTCAGTCGTTTGTCATTCCTGTAATTGAAGGTTGTGCTCAGGCCTACCAGTTTGAGCCTTATGAGGCTGAAATGTCGGCAATGGCAGACGCAGAGCCAAGTGGCACTGGCAGTGTGTGTTGCAACCGTAATCACGTAGTGTTGTAACCGAAGGGTCCTCAGTTTCTGACTGGTAAATTCTTATAAAACATCATGTGTTTCTTCTAACTTTACACTACGTTGTAGGTGTGATTGTGGGAAGTGTGTCAGAATGCCTCTTACTGTCAACAATTTCTTTTGCAGAAGAAATCCTCACTTCCTATAAATCTAAAACTTACACATGTCACTATCCTATTTGGTCTTTGTAGTGGTCAAATGTAAGAGTATATTTACGTTATGACGTTGTCTTTTCTC
>RJJA01000874.1:284-10965 GCA_003724045.1 Lepidurus arcticus
TTTTTCTACAAAAACTCGACCACTTGCAGTAGATGATTTTCTGCTCGATTTTTTGGTATATGTATCATTTTAATCGGTCAAGTAGTTTTTAAGATATCAGTCACCGAATTTCCCCATGTTATTCACCCATAAGAGGGTTGTGTATACCGGGGCCTTAAAAGATAAAAATAGCTATAAGTGGAATAGAAAATAAATTTTATTGAAACTGATCATTTGTCTATTTGGGAATTTCTTTCATCTATAAAAAACCGAATTTTGCGAAAACCAGTTTAAAAAGGATACATTTGGACTAATTCGGTCTAAGTTGAACTTACAAACCCTGTACGATTTACTCAAGCTTTTACCATTACTCTATCTCTGTTAATATTAAGCTAATTTTTCCTGACGAAGGACATTTTTTTACAGAACTGGGAATAAAATTAAACCTACATAAAGGCAATTAATTAGGGAAAAAAAATCCACCAACTACCATTCCTAAAAATATCGTCCACATCGAATACATCTGAACTGTAGTAGCAGCACTCTTGGAATTTTTCTGAACTTGGTCACAATTCATGCTCTTGAGAAGGACATCCATCATTGCTGTCAAATGCTGACGTTGCGAAGCTTCGCATTTAGATTTAGCCTGTTGATGAATCTGCTCCGTCAAACAACTATTGGTGTTAATCAGAGTCCTGCAAAATTAAAATTAGGTTAATACTGTATTACAAAAATCATCGCAAAATGAAGTAAAAAAAAAAGTTATTTTTTTTTACCGACAATCAGTTTCTTTCAAAGGTCGTGGGGTCAATACCAAATCGGAAGGCCAGTGCATACTGAAGCCTAGTTTGTTAGTGGTTGCGCAAGTTTTAACGAAAGTAGGTAAGGCTTCGACGCAAGTCAACGGTTGGCTAGCCAATGCTAAGAATCAAAACCAAAAAATAGATTTTAAAAGAGTAAGAAATAATAGTTTAACGAAATTCAAAAATTTCAAATTTCAAAAGCACGAAACAAATAATAATTAAATATTTAAAAACTACTACATCGAAAAATTGCATAAAAAATTCAAAAGTTGACGAAAGAAAAAATCAATACCTTTTTTTCATAAAAGTAAGAACAGTAGCAAAGTAACAAAATGAAATAATAAATTTTACTTCTTAAAAATAGTATTTAATACGCTTCGCCTCTTGCGCACTACCTGTTAAGTTCGTGGCATTGTGATCGCAAAGATAATTCCAGACGTTCGACAGTGCGATGAACCTGAACTTTGGTACGCGGTCAACTAGTTCCTTCTTGCAGGTTTCGTTCAGGGTTTTTAGCATCGCCTGGATTGCGCTAATTAAGCCATGGAAGTAAAGAAAAAAATAAAATCAATAAAAACTGCACACAATTTTTTTTTTAAATTTACGTGCACTTCTGCATTGCCCAGCTAGCAACCCGGCCAGGCATAGCAATAGAGGCTGGTAAATCATCAGATTCGGATAGTAAAGCTTCAGGTACGAAAAGTTCCGAGCGTTGAATCAAAGTCGACTGCAAAAAAAAGTCTTAAAAGTTCTTACAATTACCATCTTAAATAACTCAAGTCAGATTTACAGTAAGGTGAATTGAACACTCGCTAGGGGTTTCCTCAGTGAATTTTGCTATTGTAGAATTTCCTGGCTCTGCAGAAGGAATACCCGTAGTACTGCCCGGAACGGTAGAATTGACGAAGCTGCTTTCGCTCGACGTTTCACGAATTTGAACAGATACACCTCCTTCAGCTTCTCTTGTAGTATTTGTGTCTTGTTCCCTAGGTTGTTTGGACACCAAATTTGCAAACGGTTTTCGCTCTAAACCTTCCTCGTTGGAAGGTACCAAAACGGTAGTGCTGTTATGACTCGATATTGCAAAGGAAACAGTGGTAGGCGCAAGGATCTTATCCTCATCGGTAAGTGACTTTCCTTTCCGATCTTCAGATAACGGTGTTGAAGTAATGTCATGGTTGGCAGTATAACTAGGAAGCAATAATGAGCTGTTGGTAGAAGAGGCCGTTGATGACGTAAACTGTTGCGATGTTGTACTTTTTGTAGGCAAGGTTGTATTTTCAAGGGCTGCAGGAGAACGTAGAGTAGTTGGTAAAACTTCCGAGGTCTGCATTTTTAAAAAATAAATCAATAAGAAAAATTGTTAAATATGGTTGAATTGAGCGATTTAATTCAAACGTTACTTACTGTAGCAACATGTGGAGTTTCAACAGAGGCGGACGCAACAATGGATGGAGTTTCAGGCGAAGAGGATGCAGAAATAGTTGAAGTAATCGTAGAGCCGGTTGGAGTAATAGGAGTCTCTGAAGAGGATGCAGAAATAGTTGAAGTAATTGTAGGGCCGGTTGTAGTAATAGGATCTGAAGAGGATGCTGCAGTAGTTGGTGAATTGTCGGATGAAGTAGTTTCTTCGCGGCTGGTGAATGGACTCTAAGAAAAAAAAGGACAGTTTCACACTAGCCATCATATTTCAATTTTTTCTACTAACCTGACTTTCGGTAGCCCCAGTCAAAATAGGAAGTCCTATTGTCGTTGAATTAATTGTAGTAGTTTCTTCAATCGGTTTTGAATTAGCACTGTTATCCATTTTTGTTATAGCTTCCGGTACAGGAGCTAACTGAGCAAGATCCAATACTGAAACCGAAAGCAGTCCCGGCACAGAGAAATGGTAAACTAATTAGTGAACCAAGTGACTAAAACTTTTGACAAAGAGTTAAACGGAACATACATCAAAAACGGTTCGAAAGGGACATGTCACTTAAGAAAAACGCTTTTAATTGGTCGTCATGGTGATATCTAAGCTAATTGCTCTTGCACTATTCATCAAACTCTACTCCATTTGAGTAATCCGAAGGAAGGTTCAAGAATTAGAACTAATAAGGCATCGACAAACTTAGCACCGTCGTGATATAATAACACGAACACAAATGATTTTGAACTTTTTTTAAATTTGCAACACAATGATGTATCTTACATAACTACAGAAATTAATTTTGCAATTAATTTAACTTAAATTAAATAACTGTACAAGAAATTATTTGTTTAAGGCCACGGTAACCTTAAGTAGTTGACTATTTTCCGTCAAAAGATGTCGCTGGCGTAGACCAATATATCCTGAGAATGCAGCAACCAAATATACAGCTATGTCTAACTTCTCTCAATAGAGGCCTGCACACAATAATGAGGGTAAAGGAAAGAAGTCTATGGAAGAAGTAGACCTATGCTAGGGAACTTCCTCCATATGTTCGCCTGGGAATGGGAGGGAAATACCAATGCAAGGGATAATCCAATTTTCGTGCGTTAGACTTGCAAGCACTTAGAAATTACGAACTAAACACTATTTTCATAGAGAGTGGAAATTATCAAGCTTTATACTCAAGAGTGCCATCAAGGTGTTATCAAACGCTCGTCTTTAGATTCACATGTTTTTTGTAATATCACTTTACTCAACTTATAGCAGTCGAAGATCTTTTTGGGCTTTCGTTTGAGAATTGCGATTTTGAGATGTTCGGTCCTGAGCTGTAGGGCACATAAAATGCCCCCATCTCAGAGTAAAGAAAGTTTTTGCTTATAGTTTATGTTCGGTTATAGGGAAGCAGGTTAAAAAACAACAGGTTTTAATTAATCCCACGGGTAAGGATGTGACCACTGAGGATTTGTTATACCCGTTTTTTTCGAGGGTACAGTACAGTACCAAGCTGCAAAGAAACTCCCTATTCAGTGAACTTGCCCCAAAAGGGGAAACGCACTATTGTATGCACGTATGTAATCCCTTGCTTGTTTTCTTATTGCTTTTACCATAAGCTTGTAAGGTAAAACCTAACCTAACCTAACCTTGTAAGTAGAAGAACGACCAAGGTTTCAAAACGAAAAAAAACATGTTATAGAGCAGATAACATGTACTGGGTGAAAGAGAAATAGGTCCCACCCCTTTTAACCAAAGCCGTAGCCGGGCCGAAACCAGCGTCTGAGAGCCCAGCCCTTTCGGCAAGTTCTGCTCGGATTATCAACCGCGAGACTATCCCCTTGCAATTGAACCGCACGAGGCAGTTCGGACCATGCGGGTTACGCATATCTGTGCAGCGGAGACCGCAACTTATGTCGCGAAGTTTTTGTATTTGTCTTGTAAGATATATGAATAATTGACAGGGGTTTGTCATCCAGAATAGATAACTTGGTCTGTTTTATATTTTTAAAAAATCATTTTGAAACCTGCACGTACGGAATTTAAGAAAAATCTTTTTCCTTTCAATTTAATTCGGCCTATAAATAGTTAATAAGAGTTGTAGCAGTGGTAAAAATCATATGCTGTTCTTGCCAATGCCAGTTGGCACAAGACAAAATCATTCAGAATAAAAGAAAAGGGTAAAACGCCACAAGGTATTCGTGCCCTAGGCTCGAGCAAACCCAATTATTGATGTGTCCTATTCTTCCCCCTACTTTTACGCTCTTCTCCCTTTCATGCTCATTCTTGAGTTCAGCACAAGCTATGTAGTTTCCTGGCTGACCGTTATTTTCTGAGTGGCAGCACAATTTCTCATCCTAATTTCATAAATATGTTTAAAAAACTAAAAATAAACGGAAAGAGATATTTGAAAAGTTCTTTTTTAAAAAATATCTTAATAATAAAATCTAGGGAATCGTCTAAAATCTAGGACATTTTTTTAAAATATGATTTATTTAACATTTTCAAAACTTAGAACACAGATTTTAAAATGTAAAAAAAAAGTTTTTAACAAAATTTCAAGACGAATCCCTAGATTCATACCTCCCACACATTGTATATAAATTTCGTGTCATTACAATGCACACACACTTAGAATTTTCTAAAACAGATTTGCCATGCTATAGCGCCATACCGTGGCCTTAATTACAGAATTTTTTAAGATTCCTGGTTCTCTTACATAATTTACCACTAAATATCAGAACTACGTCACAAATTGGATTTTCTTCTTAGTAGAGTTGCAATTAGAAAATTGTAACAGGGATCTCGTGCACTTATTCTAAGAATTATGTCATACTTTACAGTACAGTAATGGGCGGATTGATTACACTTACGTACCTGCGAAAAACAGCAAGATGGGCCAAAATATCGCACCTAAACTTGCCACGACCATAGCTGGGTTATTAGTGACGTTGGTGAAATTCAGTTGGAAAGTTTAAAATGCAGTCCGACACCGATTGACTCCTCTTGCTAGTTTCGTAGTTTTCGTTTGATGAGTTTAAGAACAAGGACGGAATATTAAAATGTGCAGACTGTTTGTCGTGTGGGCTACCGGTGTCGACGTGGACAGACTAAAATCACATCGATGAAGATGCCTTGTACCTGGCTCAGACCTACACGGACAAAGCAATATTGAAAGGATAGAAAACCTTAACTTTTCCTGTCCTCTAAGCTGACTGTACGTCGTGTTTGTTTACTCTTGCCAAGTCTCCCATACGACTTTTGAATCCGAAAAAAATATGAACAAAACAAACGCGTTGCGGCTACTTTAGACTGCTTAAAAAATCTACACTGCTTTCAAAGTAGGCCTCCAAGCAACTGAAAGTTGTATATTTTCCCCACAAAAGGAAACCATCAAGTAAGTCGTCTAATACTTTTTATTAGTTTACAAGATTTTTCTCGCAATTTTCGCAACTATGATTAATATCTTTCCTATGTATAATAGTTACAGCGAAAAGAATCGCATGGCTAGACTTGAAATAGGTAATTACTACACTTTGCTCTGTAACACTTACCAAAAGTAAATTATTGTTCTTTATAATGTAGCCAACGATCAACTAATAAGGAACACTATAGTGACATTTAAACCGAGTTTGAAGTATAATGTTGCGAACGTCAATAGACTGTTGGGAACACCCCTCAACGCCGTATGACGAAACAAAGAAACTTTGCATATTTAATTGTTGTCGTAAAGCTCCACGGACGCTAAGCAAGCGAAAGTGTCCGGATTCGTAACGGTTCGGATTTCGGTACTGTCTAGGCATATAAACTTTTTGATGCTTGTGTATTTACAAGGTTGTAGTAGAAAGTATTAGTACTGAGGAGAAACAATAAAAAAAGTTTTGTACGCATACACGAAAAATTTCCGTTTTCCGGAGAATTAGTTAAAAGGAAATGAAAATGATCGAAGACAATACATGAAACTAAGAATTAAAAATGCATTGATCTCCTGTCCAGATCTCCTAAGAAAGTACATATAATTAGATTCAGACTCTTGCGAAATCTATTCCCTTCTCCCACCCTCTTTACATATTACGTGTCCCAAGTGAACGAGTAAAATCTAGTTCAATCTAAAAGCAGAGTGGGCACCAGGGGAATATTTTCGTACCATTTCGAGCGGCTATAGTTTTAAAGGGGGAGTAAGGTACGAAAAAAAAAATATGTTATAGAGGAGACCAAATTAAGTGTTCTGGCTGAAGAACCCCTATGTCAATTATGCATATTAACCGAGTAATTAATTATTTAGCGGTTTTAGCTCCGCCCCTTTCCGCCAAATTTCAAATTTTCCTATCCTTATAACATTGGGGGACAGTTGGCCGGAGGCCTAGCGACTTTACCTGTGAGCGCATTCAAAATCGATCCCGGTTCTCATAGGGAAATTATCGTCGTATTTATTTTGAATGCTTAAACAAGTCTGTAGGTGCTTTGGTTAATTTACAGGCTCAATCTCAAAAATATGACTTTTTCTTCGCGCCGCGACTTGCGGGCTCCGCTGAACGCCATGTAGGAAGCGCTACCCGCTTAGTCGGAACCGCCGTGTTCGGTCCCATTGCCAGGCGATGGGCCCTCGACTTCGAAGCCGACCCGAAACTTGCCCAAAGGCTCTCATGCGGGGGTCTCGGCCCGGCATGACGGCGATCGCGCGATGGCGGGAAGAAAACGTCGTTTTTTGTGATTAAGTTTGTGAAGTAACCAAAGCGCTTAAAAAACTGCTTAAGCATTCAAAAGACAGGTAATGGTACCGTCCCTATGAGAACCGGGATCGATTTTGAATGCGCTCACAGGTAAAGTCGCTAGGCCTCCGGCCAACTGTCCCCCAATGTTATAAGGATAGGAAAATTTGAAATTTGGCGGAAAGGGGCGGAGCTAAAACCGCTAAATAATTAATTACTCGGTTAATATGCATAATTGACATAGGGGTTATTCAGCCAGAACACTTAATTTGGTCTCCTCTATAACATATTTTTTTTCGTACCTTACTCCCCCTTTAAGTGAGGCTTTCATCCGCCTAAGAAAAACAAAACACTATTGCCTAATGACTTGTTCTGTGAATACTTTTGATAAGAAGTTTATATTAGGAAACTATTAATTATAATGACATAATTTTATAATGAACAGCTACTTTTGTCAAAATTCCAAAATCCTACTACAAATACACATTTTGCCAAACCATTCGAGTTTGTAAACAGAACCGAACCAACGTCATTCGCAGTTCACACCCTTCAGGTTTCACACCTGTGTCACCGCGAGCGGCCGAAAAAAAGTTCCACAAAATAACCAGCGCGCAGCCAGCGTTCACCGGTCTGAAAAAGGCGTGGCGTATCGGCTCCGAAAAAGGTAAAGAACGTGTCTCTAAAATGGCTCGTTTAAGCGCGAAATCAATTAGAAGTCAATTAAGACAGCTTCTACGGCCTTACTACTTGCTAAATTTAGCATTAAGTCTCTCATATGTGGTGCTAAAGAACCTTAAACCAGTATGTTACTTCATTTTCCCAACATCAGAAGAACCGTGCGAGCTGGATATGGTAAAGAGATCTACTTTGATTCGTTTGTTTCCTAATTACTTCTTAATTCTTTCCTTTATTTAGAAAGAATCCGAGATCTTATTCTTCCTCTTGTTCATCATCATGATCCGCGCCAGAAAAACCGGGTCAACTAACATGATCTCTTATTTAACTTCAGGATTTATGTACGCTAAAGTCGCAAATCTAGCATTGTGGTTCTACAACGATCCTAGACTGGGTCTTTTATACGGAGTCATTTTCATCCGTAAGTTTCTAAATCTGCAAAAAGGTTCTAAAACCCAAGCTCTTGCAAACTCTTAAAAATCTCTCTTGTTCCTTTAGTTCAAGCTATGCTTTTGCCAGAACCTTCCTATACTGGCCCTGAGAACATAACCTACTTTAGAGGCAACACATTAGAAGAGGAACTGGAAAGGGACAGGAGAATCACTTGGATCGTGGCCTTCTACACGGTTTGGAGCCCTTCCTGTGTGAATCTCGCCTCCATTTTCTCCAAACTATCAGCAGAGTATTGTCATCATATTCCGTTCGTTAAAGTACTAATCGATGCCGTCTGGCTAATCTAGCTATGCTTTGGAAAACCTTAAATTTGGTAAAATTGACGTTGGACGGTACCCTGACGTAGCTAAGAAATACTACGTAGACGATTCTTCCTTCAGTCGGCAGTTGCCCACAATTATTATGTTTAAAGAAGGCAAAGAAGCGATTCGAAGGCCTTTCGTCGATTCCAAGGGCAAAATTCAAAAGTTTCTGTTTAACGAGGTAAAAACCTTCCCTTAAAAAATTAATTTAATTTTTTCTCCCAACGATTTCCAATTCGAAGGAAGTCGGTGTTAGGAAAAGTGTTCGATGTTAATCTTTTTGTTAATAGGAAAATATTGTGTCTGATTTCGATCTAAACAATCTGTACACTGAGAAGAAGAGCAATCCTTTGAAAAAGAAGGAAAAGGTACCTAACCACGTCAAAACCGAATAAAGAAAAGAAAAAAGGTTATCCCCCCAGAGTTGTTTGCTATGCGTGACACCATAGTCAATAGTCCTAGCTAAATATTTCCTAACTTAAACCAAATACAAAACTTAAATTAAAGAGACGGATAACTGCCGTTTAACTTCGGATTTGTATTCTTTATTTATACAGGGGGCCATTTCAGTTCCACTTCGCTGTGCAAAGACTGGGGCAACCACTCTTTGTACTGTGCCAACAAAACTGAACCAAAATAAAAATGAAAAACAAATTTACACTTAAATGTGCTTTAGTGGTTTCTTCTGATACTTACATAAAGGATCTTGGCTCCATATTTGCTGTATTGCCTCTTTGCTATCCACACCATGACGAGCCAAGATTTTTAGCAAAGATTCCGTTCTAGGCTGCAGTCTAAAAAAAAATAGTTCTGAATTAAGAGTTACAGATTTAGTTTTAATAATGTGCAAAAATAAGAAAGTTTACTTGGCCCAAGATTTTATCATAGTTGCAGGCGGGGAAAGCAAAGCGCTCGAATAATCACTTAGACGTGGACAAACACTACCGTCTAAGAAAAATCGGGCGAACCATTTATAGCGTTCCAAGCCAGCAGGAAATTCAGTTTCAACCATAGGCAACTCCCAATTCCGACGCCCTGGAATTAAAATACATTACACATATTAGTACTAGAACAAGTTACTGTACTAAT
The DNA here is from genome assembly GCA_003724045.1 of Lepidurus arcticus. Taxonomy (NCBI): domain Eukaryota; kingdom Metazoa; phylum Arthropoda; class Branchiopoda; order Notostraca; family Triopsidae; genus Lepidurus; species Lepidurus arcticus. The sequence goes on from RJJA01000874.1 coordinate 9,703, forward strand.
CTGTTATAATAATTCCCTTTGTATGGTGCGAAGCTATTTTGTAATTCACTACATTATAGAGCAAAACCATTTGGAAAGCAGAATTTTCAAAAAACAAATCAGTAAAGCTTGATTTTTATAAGATACGATATAATGATATGATACAAGACTTACCAAAGGTGACATTGCGATGGCAAACTACTTCGCCTTTTATAGCGTCGAAACGAGGTGGGGGCGTGTCTACAGGCTCGGAAAAGGTGCAAAGACTCGGGCAGTAGGTAGGAATCCATTCCGGTTCCACGGCGGTTATGCCCCGGATGTACATTTTGTTGGTTTCGAAGACTTCTTGGTAAACGACCCACTCTGGTATTTTAGAACGCAGAATCGAGTTCTGGTGCAGAAAGATGGGCTCTTCCAAGCCCGAAGTTCGGTAAGCGTACTTCCACTTGGCTTTGTCTTCCATGGCTTTCACCTCTTCGAAGCCAACTTTTCGCGCTATACGGTCAGGCATACCAGAGAGAAGAATCTGTCTCAGCATTTTCGCCTAAACGAAACGATTGGATATTGTTAATACTATACTAATCGAAATAAGAAATCTCAAGCACTTTCGAAAACTTAAGTAAAATTCACAATAATGTACAAGACAAAAAAAAAAGACAGGAAAAAACACTTTTAAAAAAACTTATTTTAAAGGGCAATAGCCACAAAAAAAAATTGTCTTAAAAAAAGAGTAAGAAATCCAGTTTCCGAAGATATATTTCTTTTTATCATGCGCGATAAACTGAGATATTAAGAAAATAACAAGGCTAAAAATCAAACGGGGCAATTTTGCCATTGGCAAACGCGGTCACGTGAGCTCTGTGGCGTAGCAGCCGTGCACCAAGCTTTCGTGGCGGAAAAAGTAAAAAACTTCGCAAGTCAATAACTCGTGAACGGCTCTTCAGAAAAATTCAAAACAAAAGTGAATTGTTCTTAGAATAATGTGTACAATAATAATCCATTAAGATCCTCAATATGCAATAAAAGAATAAAAGAAAAGGGTAAAATGCCACAAGGTATTTGTGCCCTTGGGTTACTTTAGGCTCGAGCAAACCCAATTAGTGACTTGTCATATCCTTCCCCCTACATTTACGGTATCTCCTTTTCGTGCTCATTCTTGAGTTCAGCACAAGCTATGCAGTTTCCTGCCTGACCGTTATTTTCTAAGTGGCAGCACAATTTCTCATCCGAATTTCATAAACTTTAGGAACACTTTTAAAAGAAATAGTAAGAGACAATTGATTT
>RJJA01000877.1:848-10856 GCA_003724045.1 Lepidurus arcticus
AAGAATAAATGTGACCAACCCTACGTCTTGAATCTCCAACGGTTCCAAGTACCAAGAAGCAAGGGGTGGTTGAGCGGCCCACTATTTAGGCTTGGCTCGCACCAACAGTAATACGTCATACCCCACATGTAAATGAACCTACTAGAAATTTAGGGTGCTTGTGTTACTGAGCTCATCGGTGGAAACCCGCAATTCCGCCACAATTACGAAGTGGGGATATTTTTGGTAGAACGAAGGGAAAACACAACCACACACTCCATATAGGTAAGCAGACCTTTTATGTGTCTTATTTTTAACGAAAATTATAGCCTATCCTTCATAACAACTCCGTTAGCGTTCGGAACTTCATGCTTGGTCTAATTTCTCAGCTTACTTTGCCGTGGAATAAAAATAAGACGGGAGAACCTAGGTGGTTATCATCTTTTTAAGCGACCTGGAAGTCCCCCGTGAGCCACACAATTAAAACGGCGCCAGTTTGTTCCGTAATTGCTATGCTGGGCTGCACGTTTTTAGAAAAGAAATACCAAAAGAACGGAAAGGAGAACATTATCGTGTTGTGAAAGGAATTATGGTAGCGTGTAACTATTGGCACTTCATTGAAAGGGCTGGGCCTAATTTTTAGTAAAAACGAGTCCAAAATTTTGGCTAAAAAGCTCGATATTCAACCCAATCGGTCAGATTTCTGGCATTCCTTGCACTGTGAAGAACTGTTCAATACTGTAAGACACTCAAGAACTTATTGAAGTAGTTTTTATTCAACTTTTAAATTTAAGAAAGTGCAAAAACTTCGGTTTATAAGAAACTTCGATTTTCAAAGGGTTAACGTAAAAGTAAAAAAATGGTCAACAATGTTTCGGTAGGAAGTTTTCTTTTGTTGATCTTAATGGTGACCGTGGAATGCTTCCAAGTACCGAAACTACTACGCCAGGTCCTGCGATTGGAACCTTCGTGGACTCCTATGGAGACAGTTGAGTACAATTACCAGCGAGTAGACCATCTTTTCAGTGCAGAAGCACAATCCAGTACGAAAGAACCGACCGAACAACTTTACCCCCGCCAGAACTACCCAGACGACCTCCCGATCGCTGAGATCCAAGCCAAGCAAGCGCAATTCGACGACGACGATGGTGTCGACATCGACGGAAACGACTTGCAAGGCCTACAGAATCAAGGACCACCGGCGTTTACGGGCAATACTGGGGTCAATACTGGAGCAGCCATTGGTATGGGAATCGCCGCAGCCATATTAATTCCATTGGGGGCGGTAGCTACCTTTGCGGGGTTAGCGAAGTTGTTCTCTCCGTTGCTTCCCGGTAACGTTGGCGCAGATTTCACTGGAGTTGGCCTAGGTGGGGGACTTTTCGGAGACGCACTATCGAACTTCTTGAACGGGCGTACCACGACCATCTACACAGCTACTACCGCCTCCTCCGTGTCGACGACAACGGAAACGCTGACTTTGCCTGCCAAAACAGAGAGCGTAACGCAATCCCTGACCGTGACCACGACCCTGCCTGTCCAAACCCAAGTGGTGACCTCGACCTCGATCTCGACCACGACCCTGCCTGTCCAAACCCAGGTGGTGACCTCGATCTCGACCACGACCCTGCCTGTCCAAACCCAAGTGGTGACCTCGACCTCGATCTCGACCACGACCGTGACTCTTCAGGCAAGGACGACGGTGACCTGTTGCGCTTGCAAAAATAATGGGATGGGCATGGGTAATGCGAACTGCGGGGAGTGTCAAAATACTCCTACATGTGGAGCTAGACGTAGAGTATTAGAAGTCTTTGATCTTGAAGAGCAACTTCATCAGATGACTATCCCAATTCAGCCCACACCTTCCATTATGGACTTTTGGAGAAACCAACAGACCACTAGCGTTCACTTTTAAGAGAACGTAAGATCGGTAAGGCACTCAAATACTTAAATGCCTATGCTTCAAATAATTTCCAGCAGAGATCCATTTATACAAAATTAAGTTTCTTGTTACGTGCGCGTTGTTATATCTATTCCTATTCGTTAAACGCCAAATCCTTTCCTAGGACTTGTAATCGGTGAAAGTCTTTCAAAATGTTCCAATCCACATAAAACATCAGAATTGTGCTCGATAATATAATTGCATCTCCTATTATAATACTTCTGTTGTTACCGTATTGTTAATACACGTTATAACAAAGTCTTCAAATTCTCCTATCGTAAGTTACATTGGAAACCTCATCAAACGGGTCCTTCCTTTCCCCTATATCAGTGTCTTTGACCCTCTGTCAGGTTTGCGAAACATTCCCTATAGAGGGGAGAGTTTTTCAGGTGAAAATTTACACACACTAACAATACGCAATGTATCACGTTTCATAGTTAACGAAATGGCAGACAACTCATAATCTCTGTTAACACTTTACATGTCAAGTTAGCTTAGTATAAAGTCAAGGTAGCTTATAGTTAGCCTCTATTAACATCATTTGATCTGCACAAGATGCTTGTTCTATCATCGAGAGTTGTAATTATTAGTAGCAATTAAGATTTTCTTTAGGGAAAAATCTACGTAAACTGTTTCGTAAGCTGATCAAAAACATAGATGCCGGCTATCCGTCAAAATGGCGCTAACTGTATGAGTCAATCGCGTTCCTTTTCACGACCATACACAATAGAGTACGGCAAACTGTTATGCTGACGGTTTCACATCCTTCTCAACGGTCAGCCGGGGTTTCTATGTTTTGTTTCTACTTCAGCGACTATGGGCAACAAAGGTATGATTCATTTTTAAGTGCACAATATTCTTAAAATTGGCCCCAAAACTCGTCACGCTATAGTAACTGGCTTCCATACTTTCGACACTGCAACTGTTGCTTCCTGTGTTTTACCGAAACTTTCTGAACTATAACTTTTTTTGTGTGACAGACAGCTTCAGTAGCTTTTCCAAGAATTCTACAGGGCACCACTCCATCATAGGTTCTGGCAAGTCAGGAAATGGTATATTATTGACCAGCAACTTCAACTTCAACTTCAACTTCAACTGGGAAATAAGTACAAGTACACTCAAGTACATCTCCTTGCAATATTCTATTCTGCTCTAATTGACACATTATCTTCGTAGTAAAGATGAATGCCTTCAAAAATCATGTTCTGTCATATGGGTCCTTAGTGGAAGACTTACAATAAGGTTGAGCTCATGGAAAAAAACTACGAAAAAAGTTTTTATCGTTAAAGTATACAGCATTTTTGCTAGAAAACACGATTAGGGCTTTTAGTGTCGGTATATAAGCGTTTCCTATACGTAAATACAGTTTTAAAGAACACTTAGATATTTACTGTTTTAAAAATCTAAAACAACGAATTGTTAGACCATGAAAAATTGCTGCATGTAAGAATAAACCAATCAATTCAAAACCAAAGTATAATGGCAGAAGCAGATCCGCCATTTTTTTGGATGACTATGAGCGTGCTTGTACAAACTTGTACTCGTAAATATCTTTTCGCCAACTTCACTTTTGCTTGGGTACTTTACTCTCGATACTTGCAAAATACAGGTCATTACAAAAATCCTAGTTCTTCACGTGCCCAGGGTCGTGGAAGTTTTTAATGGGTTGTTTTTCAGGCAAACAAGGTAGTTATTTATGCCGTAGCAGACAGTGATAGCCTTTTCACCTTGCTTGAAGGAATAAGAACCAATGACCTGTTATGTGTGTTAGGCATACTTACTTGAAATGCCTACTCGTAATGCCAAGTTTATCTAACTTGTATGTGCCATAGATGCTATTGCCACGCATGCTTCCTAGATCCTAACGTTCTAATTAAAAAATAAGTAAGGTATACCTTATAACACTAGTTCTAATTAGGTTGCAGTACCAGACACAACTTTTATATGCGTGCCAATAATTTTCATTATTGATTTCAGTAGTCTATATCAAGCTTTTTGCATCTTTTGTATCGATAATCTTGGATGCTTTATTTGATTAATGAAGTTGGAAGTTTAAAGGTGTGTATTTATGGAGGTCAACAGGTATATTTCGAAGAAGTTACTTGAGTAAATATTTACGTCAACAATTGCACCAAACGTCAATTAGGTTATGCTTGCATGTTGCATGTTAGTCAATGAATAATGAAAAATCACTTTTAAATCGTGGTTTGGCTAAGATAGCATCCAAGTATCATATACTCAGTGTTAAAATAAATTTTGGTCTTTTTTTATGTTCGTTGTTAATTACAAGCATTTAAATTGTATAGTTATGCTCGAAACAAAGGCTTAACAAATGTTTTTTTTTCTGTGCTAAATCCCCGTTTAAAGAAACATTTAAAACGCTTAAAAAGAATTGTTAGCGACTTAATACAAGGCGATAGTAGATGCATGCAAACTCGCTATATCCACGAAGGAAAGCGTTGGCTCGATAGGGAGGTTACGGGAACCTATGTCGATGAGTTTTTCCAAATACATTCTTCTCCTCCCTCTACATACAGCAGTTGCACAGCATTCCCTACTGCATTTCGACGCATTCGAATTCGCCTCCTCATTTGGATTGTTAGGTGTATTTTTTCTCCCAAAGAAATCCAGGTCCAAGGCCAATGCCAGCAAAGTCCGCTCCTTCATGCCCAACACCTAGTTTGATACTCTTGGCCCACAAGGCTAGGCATGCCAAGGGTATCAGTACTATTCCAGCGATCCACAACCCGACCAGTTTCGGTATCGACAGCGCCGCAACTGCTGGTCCCACGGCATCCAGAAAGAATCGATCTTTGCCATCTTGATCGTGTTCCTCTTCATCGTAGGCGACTTTAGGCAAGAGATAGTCAGCGTAGCCTGGGTACTGGTAGTCTTGCCTTCCGTCCGAATTGGGAAGAGGGACATGTAGGTGGCGATCAGCTTTGCTTACTTGTTCTAGACCTTGGTTGTTGTTGTCAGTCGTCTCGGTTTGCGTCCACGAAGATTCTGTGTGTTGACGGTCGTAGTCAGTCGTCTCTGCTGGCATCCATGAAGGTTCAATAAGATAATCGTAATTAGTCGTCGCGGTTGGAGACCAAGAAGATTCGATATTAAACATCGATTGTAGAAACTGAGGCATCTGGAGGCGCTGACCGCATACACAAAGTCCCCAGTGACCACACCAACAACGAGTGTGCCATCAAACTTTTTTACATAATGGTATAATCGTATAATGATTCACTTGTGGAGAAAAAGCACAAATGCTGGTTGCTTTTTATAGAAGTTGGAGAAGAAGTTTTTACCACTGTTTAGATAACCTTTAGCCGGATCCAGAACACATGTTTATTTCACTGTATTGCGTATATTCATGATAGATATCCTGATTCGTTCCTAATTGAACTTGTAGTATTACGAAAAATGCAAAAGTTCAAAGGCTTGAGCAACCTTCAATTATTGGTACGGGAATGACAAATGATTGGTCCAATTCCGTCCCTTCATCCTCTATAATTTGGCTTCTATCAAAATAATCCCTCTCGTCAAAACCTTCTGCCATTTTACTCGTTGAATATCACGTTGACACTTTGTAAGTAGGCTACACAAAACACACGGTCAACTGAGCGCCCAGGAAACTTGGCTTGCGACCCTTACGTCACAGGGTCCACGTGACCGCGCTGGCCAATGGCAAATGTGCTCCGTTTGAATTTTGGAATTCTTATTTTCTTATTATCTAGTTTTTGTTTTAGCGTACGATAAAAAGACACATAGAACTGGAAACTACATTTTGTACTCCTTATTATAAGACAAGGTTGTTTCTTGGTGGCTAAAACTCACCGTCAACGAACCTGTTCAGGTTAACATTGAACTCTCTGTGCTGCTACGTTCGGTCAAAAAGACGGGTTTTTAATGTTTGACTTCTCCGAACTCGTTGCATAGACGGAACTGCTTAGTGTGGTGTTCCTCCTGTGTTTCTTACTTTATAGAGAGGGTAATTATAGGAGTCTAAAAATAAGCTTGCGTTTACGCCAGGGAATCTGACCTCTGTCGAAGGACGAAGCTTGAAGTCCTAAACTATGCTTTTTTGCGAAATACGAAATACGAAAAATACGAAATGAGAAATACACGTTAAACGTTTTTAATTGCACAAGATAACGCTTGTCCTTCCTTCCGTTACAAACCTTATGTCTATAACCTAGGTTAAGTAAAGTCCATTTGCTCCGATCACGCGAACTGGCACTTGGTTTTAGTAGCTAACAGGTATAAAGACGACAGAAGGTCAGTCAGAAACAATTTCATGTACCGAAGATTGCCCACTATGTCTACGAACCGGTTTACACGATAGGTAAGGGAGAGTCGGTATCTTTGACACGGGTTTACTATGACACACCGCTCTGTATTTCTCAACTATTGTGAATTTCCGGGAAAACTTAACCTGTTGAGAGACATATGTCGCGATTTCAGAATTATGTGCTCTCGAAAGCAAAAAATAACCAGTTTGAAAGAAAACGTTGGAAAGAATTTAGACGCTTTACTTTCATTATTTCGATAGTCTAGCGGTCTAGCAAGAGCTTTTAAGTGATACACTTCTTATTGTACGGTATATAATCAAACTTCTACTGTGCAAGAAGTGTGCATAATGTTCTTGATATACTAAAAAGCATGCTTGACGATTGTTTGACACGGCTCTAGTAGATGGCTACTTTTGGCCCATTTGCTAGATCTTTTGCATTTTGAAATTTGTTTCTCACACTCGGAATGGTAGACATAATTACACTAAAGAGCTTAAACGAAAATTACATAACCTGTTGTAACGGAACCATCGGCTTGCCCCGCAGTCACTCGGGATATTGCGATGGAGTCATTGAATGCTTTTGCGGGAGAGACGGTTAGTCAATTAGGGGCGTTTGGGTACCACATATGACCCATTTATCTCGTATGAACTTTACTTAGTTGAGGGACATTTGTGGACGGAAAATGGCAAAAATTCCTATGATATTATTGAACAGGAAGTGGAAGAAATACCTGTTATATTATGTAAACTTTTGCCTGATAGGTAACAGAGGTGTGACTGTAGGAATTCCCAGACATGTTTTCTATACATTTATCTGGAATATCTAATTGCTAGTCCGGTTTTCAATGTACCGTCTTTGTTTTGTCGAGCGCAAGGCACACTTTACGCATACAAATTAACTTCTTAGAATTTCAGGCGAAAAGCGTTATTCAGGTGTAAATGTGCTTTTCTCACTAGGTTACCCAGAGTATGGTTAGTTTAATACGCTTGCGCATTGTAATTCAGAAAGTACGTACTTTTTACTCCATAGATTTACCTCGCGAGCGATGGTTCACATGCCCAATTAACTTTTATGACATCAAACAAATCCTGCCAAGCTTTCCTGCTACGGATAATGGACTTGACGGATTCACAGTGATAAATTCTGACAATGTAGGAACCCGCCCATGTATATATCCACTGTCCTTTGTATAAGCTTGATTTTGAGTCCAGCACAGCTACAGGTTTTGTTTATTTGTCTTTTGCGAGACATTTGTCTGATTACGCGACATGGCAATAGGAAATATTACGTATTTTGGCCAGAATAAATAAACATGATAGAAAAGAGAAATTTAAAAGCACTCCGGACGTCCGGACGTTATAAACGAAAATTAAAACGTGATTAGTATCCACTGAAACAGATATTGGAGTAGGCTATATTTGAAATACCCAAGATTGAACAACAATAATTCTATAAAACTTTATTTAAAAGCTTATGTTTTTATAAATAAACGTTGCCGTATGGTAACATTCAACATAAAGTTTTTTTTTTATGTATTATGTAAACCCGTATTTCATATTGAGAATTGTAAAGACTTGCAATTACATATAATTGCAATTAAGTGTCACGATTTGCCTGTTATGAACAATAATATATAATTAATTAAGCATTAAACATATATTAACGGCAGATAATCACGATCGGATCGAACCGGCTGAAGGTGTCTTCGGCACCTGACTAATGACAGGTTCCCACCTGTGGTAGGACGTGTTCCCACTAGACGGATCTTTCTTTGGCATTATAGGCCAAGTTTACAAGCCAAACGACAAGTCAAAATATGCGTGACAATGTAACCTCCTGGTGAGGCGGCTACGCGGTGACGCAATTTGATATCGATTCCACATCGATCATCGATTGTGAAGAGAGACAGGCATTGTTTGTATATGATGAAAATGTTGGTAAAAAGCCGTTAAAGTCTGACTGACTTGTGTGAACACCTCATCACATACCACAAGTGGGAACTAACCTTAAATATCTCCGCAATTGGGACGTCGCCGCAAGGACTTTAGACCGCGACAAAAGGAATTTGCGTTTGGCCTTTTGTCCTAAAGGCATAGATGATTGTTTGATGACCCCAGAGCTTAAGAAGTGCTTAGCTGTTTTTAAACAGTAATTGCTGATCTAATTATATAAGCGATAAAAGGTTACTGTTAGAAACAAGTATAGATTCAAACTGATTTACAAACTGATTTACCTTGAGTGGGAAGACGTGTCGTTTTTCGTCTATTATAAGCGAAGAATCGATTAGGAATGAAAGGGCTGAAACCTCCACTTTGGACCTAAATGGAAACGCGTTATTTAACCGTTAATAAAATAATCAACTGAGATTATTGAGAACGGCCCGAGAAAGGCCCGACTTCCGAGAAAGACCCGACTTCCGACTTTCTCGGATCCGGGGACATCGGATCACCAGTCGTCCTTGGCCGCTCCTGGCTGCACATCCTCGCCTTCTCGTCTTCCCTCCCTACCCTTACCCATTTTCTCTCCTTCGGACTCTCGTTGGAAGCGACTTTGTCCGGTACTTCCGTCCCTAGGGACCCGATTGGGATTGTACCTCCCATCTGTGTCCCTAATTTGTATGCAGCCATCGGCGTGAGTGAGAGTGACGCTGGGTAGGGCCCCGCTAAGGGCGTATCACTTTAGATGTTGTAATAGGCCTTCGTTTGGCGTCGGCTTGATCAAGACTGTGTCAATTGGTTTAGCAATCGATACGGCAACAGAATTTGCGTTGCATTTGATATAGTCGGCAATGCACCCCGCAATTTGCGTCATGTTTGGCAACCTATTTCAATCCAATCCAATTCCAATATTTGGCAACCTATTCCAGCCTATTCAATGGTGTTCCCGACTTGTCTGACCCCACTATGACCCTTAGCGCGCACTCCTTACGAACAATAAAGGAATAGTTGCGATATCAGGAAGTAACACCATAAATGAACAGAGTGATAGTAATAGTGATAGTAAATGAGCAATAGTTTATTATTCAGTTAACTAGAACACCAATGGACAGACAATGGGCACACGTTTCGTAAAAGACAAGTTTATTATTCAATTAACTTGGGACAAGTGTGTTATTGAGGTACGACCTCATCTTTAGTCATGTGCAAATACTTGAGTATGTTTCGCCGCAGGATATTTATAATGGATGACAACAAAGCTTGGTTCGATTAACAATAAAAAAAACGAAACTTCCTTTGCAGGGACGTTTCTTGCTATTTAGTGTATTGTCACCTAAACAGTAGTACGTTGTGACAACATTTAAGGGAGAATGCTAGTATATTGATGAATGTGTCCAATGTCCATGACCAACAATGTCGGTTGGATGGGAAGAGTCTTAGTACTTGACTCATGTATGTCTTCCTCGTTATCCGATAAGATTCTCCTTCTGCGGCCGCCTAAGACATTACATTTGATGATTCCACCGCAGTTGCAGTTGTTCCCTGAGTTGCATACGCAACATGTCGTTGCAGATGTCACACTCACAAAGCTGGGTGTCGTAATTGTTTTTGTTGTTGTTGAAGACGACGTGTAGCTAGAAGTGTACACATTTGTAGATGTTACTGTGCTTGTCGTCCCAGTCATCACGGATACGGACACAGAGACGGTTTCCGAAACTGACACGGAAACCGATACCGATGTCTCTGTCGCAGTAGATGAGAAGGTCATGGTACTAGATGACGTCTGGGTTTCGGTCGAAGAAAAGGTTGCGGTACTAGATGATGTCTCTGTTACAGTCGTAGGGATACTTATAGAACTTAT
>RJJA01000088.1:0-60005 GCA_003724045.1 Lepidurus arcticus
TGAAAATATCGTGTGGGTTTTCAAAGTGCAGAGGGGGAGGTTGCCTTAGAAAGTCGGTGCGATCTTTGGCGATTCACTTTGAAAATATCGTGTGGGGTTTTCAAAGTGTACAGGGAGAGGTTGTCTTAGATAGATGGTGCGATCTTTGGCGATTCACTTATAGAGACTTGTAATCGCTAAAGTGGGCCACATTGACCCGGGTGGTACCCGGAGAGACCCCTGCCTTCGAGCAGATAATACCTTGCCAAGTGGCTTGGGGGGACCCATAGCCAAGCTACAGTGCTAAAGGTAAAGCTAAAATGGCACGCGAAGTTTGTCACGCCAAAACGATAGTATAAGCTGGGCACGTCCCGGGACTTGCCTAGCTAATAGGTTTGAAACTTGCGGCAATAACAAGAAAAACGACCAAGTTCATCAAGATACCGCTCGGAGCGGGAGTATCAGTTTGAAGGACTTGTTTTGCGGGAAGAGGTAGGATTTAAATCAATTGGTTATTCCTCAATTATCTCATCTGTTTGTAGAATATTACCATGGGTGTCGAAAGCTTATATGCTACAATATTTGCGCAAGCCATTGCCCCAGATAGGGAGGTTTTAGCGGCATGTAACAACTACGGAGAAGTTGGAATTTGGAAGTAATTTCAATTCTATTTACTATAAAAAAAAATTGCTTTTAGAACTGATTTGTTATTTAATAGTTTGCAGCCTATGTGGGCTGAAATAGAAAATGAAGCACCTGATCCAAAGCTGGTGGATAGGAGCAGCAAGAAAAATCCGGATCACGTAATGAAAGTCGTCTCTGACAGCGCTGTTTTCAGTTTGCTTAGTACAAACGATCACTTGGTTGCCGGTACCAGCGGAAAAATCATGGGTTGGACATGGGATTCAGTCTTGAAGAGTTATTCGAACCCTGATTGGAACTTTGACATCCCCCCTGAAGAGTAATGCTAATGTTTTCGTCTCTGACGAGTTAGTTAATATTATTTTTGCATAATATACTTTTGTTAGAAATAATTTTGAAAAAACTGATGCTAATGTCCTGGCCACTGCTGGTCAGTCAAGTAGTATGCGATTGCTTGCTGGTTGCAGCGACAATAATATCCACGTTTACGATCTCGAGTACGGGAAGTTGATCCAAACGTGGAAGGATCATACTTCCTATATACACGACATATCTGTTAAGTAAGCCTGGACTCATTACTATCGTATAATTCGTCTAAAAACCTACCAATAAATTTATATTATTAGTGGAAACCAGTGCGCTTCTGCTAGTGAAGATGGTTCGGTAAAACTTTGGGATTTGCGAAGTGGGAAGAAATTGCACACTTTGGAACCATATAAAGATCCCCGGCTATCCAGAGAAAATTTAGGGAAATGGGTAGGAACGGTCGCCATTTCAGAAGACTGGATGGTAAGTGCTTTTACTACTCTCGTTCGGCTCTGATCACGTACATTCCACTTCTAGCTCTGCGGAGGAGGTCCCCATCTCTCCTTGTGGCACTTGCGCTCGCTTACGATGTACAAAGTCCTACCTCCTGCAAATACTGCGTGGCACGTTTCGCGATTCTTTGAAGATCGTCTATTTGCTGCCGGTGACGATGGAATTGTTTATCAAATGCTCTTATCTGGAGACGTGGTTACAGAGCTGCCTGTTTCATCCAGAAGAATCTACTCGATCGTCATGCAACCGGAACCAAAAAAGGTACTCTTAATTTTGCATAAAACACTAGTTTTGAGTATACTCTACCTTTATAGACAATGTGCGTTGCTGGATCCGGGAACAAAATTGATGTTTGTACTACGAATTTAAGTTACAAAGATTTTGTTCTCGAATTTAATTAAGGTCGACCTGTAAAAGAACATAAATAAAATCTGTTTTACAGAAAGTTTCCGTGTAGTACCTAAACGTAACTGACTGTACTATAACGGGTTGTTTTTTAAGTAAATATGAAAATTCTAGTGCATTTTGTATGAATGTTTTTTTTTACTATCACTTTTCAAACTACAACATGTACTGTTAAGTGTAGTTCCCGCATTTCAAACTTGGCGCTTCTGTTGCATCGATTAGGGCGAAAACAGAATCGATTTCGACATCTTTTTGTGGCCCGTGTGAAGTGAGGAAATTTAGCTCTTATTTTTCCTTTGTTTTCGATGTCGGAGCATCAATCTGCATTACTTTTACGTAAACAGCTAGCAGGTAAGATTGTCCTTTAAATGCTTGCCAATTATTGTATGTGCTTGCCTCCTTTTAATTATTTTGGCTGCATGCTGAAATGTCCATGTTTTCGGAGTGGTTGGTGGGTTGCAGCTCTCTTCTGCTGCATGGACCTTGAGGTTTCAGCTCAGCTAAATTTACAATATTTGTTCTTCTTGGCCATTAATTCTAGTGCTTGATATATATATATATATATATATATATATATATAATATGGAATTGTTCCTCTTTCAGAACTCAATAAGAACCCAGTTGAAGGTTTCTCTGCTGGCCTTATTGATGACAATGACATTTACAAATGGGAAGTGTTAATTATTGGGCCTCCAGACACACTCTAGTAATTTTTAATTAGTTAATAAGATAACGGAGCCTAATGCAATATGTTACTGCTTTAGTGAGGGAGGCTTCTTCAAATGCCATCTCTACTTCCCCAAAGAGTACCCTTTAAGGCCTCCCAAAATGAAATTCATCACAGACCTCTGGCATCCAAACATAGAGAAAAACGGAGACGTTTGTATTTCGATTTTACATGAACCTGGCGATGATAAATATGGCTATGAACAAGCTTGCGAGAGATGGCTTCCTATTCATACAGTAGAAACTATTCTCCTTTCAGTCATATCTATGCTGGCAGACCCCAATGATCAGAGTCCAGCAAATGTTGATGCAGCAGTAAGTTTTTCCATTCCTTTAAATAGAGTTTGATTTTCTAACGTTTTTGTATTGGATTTTACAGAAAGACTGGCGAGAGAATTATAATGAGTTTAAACGCAAAGTTGCCCGCTGTGTACGAAAGAGCCAAGAGGAATGCCTGTAAATGATTAAAACGTGTCATTGCTGCATTACTTTAAAACCCTAGGCCTCATCATCTCAGTCTCGTCCTATTTTTTTATCGTGTTCTTTTTTTTCTGGGTTTGTGTTTTCTCCTTAAAGAAAGAACACCAGGTTGGGGAAAGACGATGGAATGTTTGCATCAGGGACACATTTAGAACGGGCTTATGCAAAAAGAAGAATTAATTTTTTTGGCCTCAAAGTTAGTTTTCAGTTTCAATATCAAAATTAATTTCGTTTTTCTCAGCCTATTTTAGTGTTTTAAAAACTTCCTCATAAAATTTTGCAGTGAATACATCGTGCTCAACTTGTAATCCATGTTGCACGTTGCTCTGTTGCTCTAATGACTTTGACTTTTTAATTACTCTCAAGATATTCGCGACTTTCGCTTTTCTTTTTAGCAGCGGCTTCACTTCGTAACAAAAATCCGGTTATGCCAAATATCACAGCGCCTGGAAGCAGATTCTCAGGGAATTAAGGGTTTTCTTTTCTTATGTAAACTTACTTAAAGCCATTAGGACTGGGACCATCAATATAAGAGCTTCCCGAAATCCCATAGCTTCGGACAAGGGTGCAACGGTAATGGGAAGGTTTCCACCGATGTTATTAAAAATGAAAAGAAATATACCAAAGAGAGTAGTCATCCCTTTAGCTGGTGCGAGTTCGACGAGTATAGCCAAAAGTACGCTGTACCAAGTTTCGGAAAAAATATACGTCACAAACTGGCTTATAAAAGCGTAGGGCGGAGGCGAGTACAGAACTCCAAGGGCGCATGGAGCTGCTATAATCTTTAGATCATTTAGGCTGATAGGATGTATTCTTATTAGGCGTTTGCATTCAAACTTACTTGAGTGCCTGTTAACACCCATGCTCGAGCTTGCAGACCAATTTTGGAGACCACTCGGTCAGATAGCCAGCCCCCAAAAACAAGTCCCAGAGTTCCTCCTACGATAGAAGTTATTGCGAGCCAGATGCCGGAATTTGCTTCTGGGTAGTATGTTTGGTAATACAGTGCAGCATTATAGGACCACGAGTAAGAGGCTAATATTCTGGATAAATTTATTCGTAATGTATAATCTTTTGGGTGCAATACCTGTTTGCCTAATGCAACCAGCTATGCAAATGGTTATCATCACAGGTCTGCGATAGTGAGCAAGTACTTGCCGAACGCTAATTCCTCTGGCAGTTACTTTATCTTGAGCTGTTAATTCTTTCGAATTTTCATCCATAACTGCCTGTCTGGCAGGTTCCTTAATCGTTAGAAAGATCAACACAGCTATTACCAAGCCCGGTATTCCACTTATGAAATACGACCATCTCCAACCCTAATAATTGAATCATTTGTAAAAGCGCCATATCAATATGTTGTCTAGATGGCGTGTGCTGTCCGTTAAAATCAGAAAACGGAATTTAGAGTGCGAGTTGGGCGCGCTAAAGTCATAGTAAATTTCAGTGTTTTTAACGATGATTTATAACCTGTTACGAGTGCTTTGGATAGGACATTTGATTACATAGTTGTGCTTCAGGCCTACCTCAGTGACAGGATGAGCTTACCATGTCAAGAATGTTGGCGTCTGGCACGTAATAGCCGATTGGAAAGGACAATCCCAATCCCAGGTAAACGCCAACAGTAACAATGCCCATAGCTACCCCGCGTGTGGTCTAGGAAAGAGCTTTTTACATTTGTTGTGAAATATCGCGTAGTGTTATCGATTAGGTTTTCAATTCTTTTACTTGTGAGAAGATGTCCGAAATCATACCTGCCGATAGTGGTTGGCAGGCAGATGCACTGTAGATTAGAAAGTACAATATGTCATAATATATTTTGTGGTCGGGTAGTTTGCAAACTAACTAAATTAAATGTTACAACGGGCCCAACTTTTAAAAAGTTGCACGTGTTGTTAAATGTAGTTATGATTTGAAGTCAGTTTTCCTACCCAAGAGCTGATGCAACTCGTAGTAATACCAAATGCCAGTACTCCTGTGCAAAGCCAGTTAGAATAGTAGATATGCTGAATACCACCGTGAACAAAGCCATACAGTTTTTCCTAAAATTTCAGTGAGTTTAATAAGCAATAGGGTGACTGTTTTCTCCCTCTCTTACCTGTTATATAAATCTGCCAATATGCCCATTCCAATGCCTCCTATCGTGTAAGCTGCCATAAAGCTCGGGCCAGCGAGTACTTGGTATTCTATACCTAAGCCATTGTAATTCCATTCACAGTAATTCTGATCTTCATGGGTTGCGTTAGCACATCTTTTAGATAATATTGAGGAAATAAGACTGTTACTTAAAATTTAGAATATTTACTGGGTTTCGTCTGGAAACTTTTTACATGCGGTAACATTTTTTGGTACGGAAATATCAGTTTGAGAAAGACAGCTTTGGTCACCGTATTGCAAATCTTGCGACATAGCTCGGTTCGTAGTTCCGATTAGGAAGTGGCATATTTCTGCCGCTGTGAAAGAGCTTGCCAATAGAGCTAAGGAGTACCACGGGTTTTGTGTCACCTTATCTGCTGGTTCCGCTTGAATTTCCATTTCACTGTTAATGCAGTGAAAATGCTTCGCAAACCGACGTTTATGCAAAAATTACTTGTAAACTGCACTGGTTCACGATACACTTGGTGTTTTCACACAATAGTGAAAGGGAAGCCAAGAAATAACTATCACAATAAATAACACAACAGTTTTAAGTCACGACAAACCGCTAATAAGCCATGATATTTTATGATGCAGATTTGGGTACAGATACGGAATGAAAGATTATCGTAACGTGTTCTTTTTTTGTTCAAAACTGACAAGCTAGGATCCCCGAATAATCACTTAAATAAATTTAAGATTATGTACATCTAGAATTGGAGACTGCATCTTTTATTTGGCATGATAACCTCGATGCTTATGCAAAGATAGCGCCGAACCTTCACTCACAATCTCGAAATTAAGATTAGGTCTTTTGACTATTACTTACGATAACATCGTGTACCTTTAATCCTTTCGGAAAACACGCTGAAAGATTTACTTGAAACCCGACCGCACCAGATAACACGTGTGTCTACAAACAGTTGTCAGGGATTTCCAAAGGGCGATAATAAGGAATCTAAAACCATGTATTTTATGCCTCGAAAGTCCAATGCTGCGCACCCGAGGAAAATACAAATTTCGTACTGGGATAATGAAAGGTCAGTGCTACAGTGAGTCAGTTCAATGATTCATTTGTCTTTATATAGACAAAACATACTTCGAAACAGCATCGCGCAGTGAAATAAATGGAATTCTCACAATGATAGAAAATTAGGTTACTCAAGGAAAGGAGACGTTTTGGCATTCGCTGTCAGTATCCAACACTTATTCCTTGAGCCAAGTTTAGTATTCTTAATTTCCTCCTGAAGTTTACATGGGCTAAGTCTAGTTTCGTACTCCTTGTTGCAATGTGGCTTTGTTGCTACGAGGTCTTGCTGTCGAGGTCTTGCTCCTGGCTTTCAGTTTTCTTTTCTTTAGCAGTGGCCTCTCTCTTGAGCATGAATCCGCTTATACCGAATACCAATGCGCCTAAGAAGTATGAATAATTTAGAAAAAAAAAATCAAGTTTAGTATATCCTTTGAAATTCCACGTACTGAAAGCCATAATGGCTGGGTACATGAGTATAAGAGCTCCCCGGAAGCCCATGGATTTAGTCAAGGGGTCGACGATTATGGGAAGGTTTCCACCGACGTTATTTACAACGAAAAGAAAAACGGCTAGAATTGTTGTCATCCCTCTTGCAGGAGCGAGTTCCACGAGGATAGCAAATAGAACGCTGAACCAGGTTTCTGAAAACAGGTACGTTACCAATAGGCATATAAATGCATAAGGTGGCGCTAAAAACAGAACTCCAAGGGCGCATACAGATCCTATAAGCTAAAAAAAAAATAAGCTCCTTGAGTGCATCCGTGCATGAATTTGTAATCAAACTTATACTTGACTGCCTGCTAAGACCCATGCTCTGGCTTGCAAGCCAATTTTGGAGACTTTGTCTGAGAGCCAGCCACCTGCAATTAGTCCGAAACTTCCACCGGCAATTGGAAGCACAGTGAGCCATGTGCCAATTTCCGCTTCTGGGTAGTACGTTTGGAAATACAGCGCTGCGTTATACGCCCATGTGAATCCACCTGCCAGGTTTGGTAATGAGATTGTTAAAAAATTGAATTAAACTTACTCGTTTGTCTGATGCAAGCAGCCAGGCAAACGGTAAGCATCACCGGTTTGCAAATGTGGAAGAGAACTTCTCGTACGCTAATGCTTGTCTCGTCTTCTGTATTTTGCGCTGGTGATTCTTTGGCAGTAGTATCGACTGTTTTCTGCCTGACAGGTTCTTTCGTTGTTAGAAGTATTAAGACAGCTATTATTACTCCCGGTATTCCGCTAATGAAATAAGACCATCTCCAGCCCTGCATAAATACAATTATTTGTTTAAAAAAAAACGCCAGACGGATATACAGGTGGCGTATGCTATGCGTTCAGTGGGCTAACTCGATGAGCAAACGGAATTCAGCGAAGTGATAGATGCGCCAGAAGTGTAAACATTGCATGACGATAAAACACATTTTATGGCTAATTATAGTGCTTTGAACAGCAAATTTAGTTAACTAATTTTAGTTGAACGCTTACTGAAATGTGAAAGAATTACCTCGCCTAAGATATTGGCTGCCGTTACATAATTGCCGATTGCGAATGACAATCCATAACCGAGGTAAATACCAAGGTTGACAATACCCATGGCTACTCCGCGTGAGCTCTAGATTAAAAACTTATTAATCTGGTGTGTTGGTAATTTCATGGTGTACAATGTGCAAGTTCGGTTAAGCTTTACTTGTGGGAAACTGTCCGCAATCATACCGGCTGACACTGGTTGGCAGGCGGACTCACTATAATAATAAAACATTACTGTGTGCTATGCCGCTTTTCTGGGGAAGTATTTCATGCGGCAAAAGGTGTATTCTAAATTGACATGAAGTGGCCATACTTTTTCTTTAATATATTGGAAAACGGACTGGGCTCAATGTTAACAAATGTCTTCCGAAAACGCGCGCTTTACACATAAAACGTAGGATATATATAGTGCCTGTTATCAGTGCCCTCTTTTGACAAAAATGTTTAACTACTTGCAGCATCCGGTGGCCTTTGTGTTCAACGTTAGCGTGTCTTCTGAAGATGCGTGTTATACTTCAAATATTCCTACGAGTTCTTCGTAATTGATATCTTCTTCCTCTTTTGCTCCCTTATAACAAGGGCAAGCATTGGAAGAAGGCCGGTGTAACTTGAGCTATTCCCGTTACCCTTCAATGTCTTCGTCGTTTCTTTATTGCTTTTGACTTTTGAACATGTGTTTGGTGTTTTAAGGCTAGTTCATTTGATTTTGGCCCTCATTACGCAATAGTCGCGTGCATTCTAAAACGGTATTTAATTGACCTTTGTCATAAACGAACTCTTGAGTATCGTTTTCTTGTTTTCATTAGTTTTTTGCTCGTTTTGGTCACTTAAACAGCCTTATAAATATGAACCAGTGTCAATCGTAAGAAACCTTTCCCCGCTTGAATAACTTATACATGTTGAACATCTTACCCCAGAGCCAATCCAATCCGGAGTAATACCAACTGCCAAAAGGCTTGAGCAAAGCCGGTTACAATCGTGCATATACTGAATATCAATGTGCCCATAGCAATGAGGGTTTTTCTTAAAAAAACAAAAGGAGGCTAATTTTGTGAAGGAGCATCTAATTATCTTTCTACTGCTCACCGGCTATACATGTCTGCCAATACACCCATAATGATGCCCCCAATTGCGAAAGCTGCAATAAAACTGGGACCGGCGAGTATTTGGTATTGTATTCCCAAACCATTGTAATTCCAGTCGCAGTAATTATGGTCCCCATAACTTACATTTGAGCATCTATTTTTTATAGGAATGAAGTTGACGCTAAAAGAAGATAAAAGAAGGAATATCTACTGATTTTCGTTGGGAATGCTATCACACGAGGTAAAGTTTTCTGGTATGGAGATATCCGTATCTTGAAGACAGCTTTGATCCCCGTACTGCAATTCTTGCGATACAGCTCTACTCGTAATTCCAATTAAGAAGTGACTTATTTCTCCCACCGTGAAAGAACCGGCCAAGAGCGCTAACGAATACCACACTCTTTTCTTTACCTTGACTGGATCTACGTTATTCTCCATTTCCATTGTTCACAGCTCTGATTTTAAAAACACACTTGTTCTGCTTTGTTTCCCAAAGCAAGTGTTTCAACACAGTGGAAACGGAGAACATCAGCAATACCAATATTTTAAGCTCAACTGCCGCTGAGCCACTTGAGCTACATGCGGCGGCGTAAACGTCGCAGAAGATGTGCTCAAGAATATCACTGTGTTACTAAAAAATGCACAAGTTACTTGTGTAGGATTGAAAAGGTACTAGAATTCCGTCTGGTTTCCTTAGTTTTCTGCCCTTTAGCCTTTGAGCGTATGGCGTAAGACGACACCAAACCTCAACTCCCATCAGTCCCGAGCGCTTCAGATTAAATTATTTCTTTGATCCCACGATAGTGTGGTATGTTTCTAATCCTCGCCAAGATGGGTTCTCAATTCCACCGAGGGAGATAACGTGAACTTATCCTGCATACAGGGATTTCTAAAGTTAGATTACAAGGAACAAAAACAATAATAGTGATTATGCCGGAATTCCCCTAAGGCTATGCTTGAATCCTGTTCGTGGGGGCGTTCACTTACTCTAGTGACCCCTCGGAAGTCGCTGTGACACCTAATCTGTCATAAATTTGTGGAACCATAATTGCCTAAATTCCAGGAGCAAATGTATTTAGAACGTTATGGTACAAAAAATTGCACGTCGGGTACTGAGCTGTTTCGATACAAAATCCTACAAATTTATCAAACTTTAAAACACACACAAGGCACTAATACGAGTAGGATAACACTGACGTTTTGGATCACGAAATCTAGCTAATAGGTATAGGAGCGTGGTGAATATTATCATAACCCAGTTTTGAAGTTGGCGGTACCATTGAAGCGTTTCGATGTCCTATTTGACATACAGCGATTAATTTTGGAAATTAATTTTTTTATTTTTCAAAGAGGTTTCTTCTTTCTTCTTACACTGTGGTAATTGATGAGCTTTTGGTAACCGTTCGAGACCGAGCCGAATTAACACCGGAGGGATTGGAGCTTTGTTGGACGATGATTCGACGATCTGTGTCACCACGGATTTCTCTGGTGGCTGTAAACCCACCACCTTAATTACAAAAAACATTATGCCATTTTCTGTAGTAACAGTAGTAAGTTGTACCTCCAACAGATTCCCTTGACGACACGCTCTTGTTCTGTACGTTTTCGGTGACTAGGTGACCGTTGGTGCCTAGTTTAGTTGCTACGTACCCAGTGTCTGCTTTCACGCGGATTTTCTTCCGCAAAGCCGAAGTTCTGCTCTCTTTGGGATTTATAGGCGTTACTGCAATAATGAAAAAATTAGCAAGACATTAGGAAAAAATCTCCGAGTGTGAAGGTTACAGTGACGTTTCTCCAAGGTTTCTTTAACTTCCTCTCCGCTGGCAGTCATCGGTCGACTTCCTCGAAGGACCACTTTGCGGGTCGTGGATTTCGTGCTTCGGCCCTCTGGGTCGACAGTTTCTTCCCTCTCGTAAGTGAATTTCTGCCCTGTTTTGCTCAGCAGCTTTGTCTTCGTGTTTACGGCAGTAGGTTGGGGCTTTAAGGGCGTTTTTGTCATTCGTTTGCGGATTTCCGGGTCGGGTTTCCCGGAAGCAGACCCGGCTTTACTTACTGCCGGCATTGGTTGGGATCTAGAAGTCGAGTTGTTTTTCACATGTAAGATTCCCGACGACAACCTGGCTTTTGGCTGTTCCGGCTTCATCTTCCGCGTCGTAGGATTTGTAAAGGAGGACCTTTGTGATGAAGAAGAAGAGTAGGTAGATCTCGTGTCGCTTGAAGACGCAGGAGAATTTGAGCTCCGATTCCCATGGGATTTCGAGGTCATGTGACTGGGTTTTAAGTCCAGCGGGTCAAAGTCTTCATTGATCTTTCCCTGCAAGGTTTGCTTTAAGATATCCGACAGACGAACATGAGGTCGATCGCGTTCAGCGCAGAGTCGCAGGGACTTCGGGGTCATTGAACGATCGTCAGATAAATGAATTTCCGATCCTTGGTCTGCCGATGTGTTCAGGATGTCTAAAGCGGATCCAAAATCCGAAGTTAAATCTGTGGTCGAAATTCTGAAAAGCTCGTCGGAATCCAAGGACAAGGTTTGGGACACTGGGCGTTTTTCTTCTTTATCTTGGACCGATTCGGATTCCGTGGCCGTTTCCTCGACAATGGTTTCGGTTTTTGCGAATTTCTGGAATTTAGTTTCGGGATTGTTGGGGGCATTGGTGAAAAACTTGCGAACCAACCGTGACGCCTTGTCTTCAGGCATTCCGCCTGTGAGCTCTCCTCCAGTTTTGTTGCGGGAGGCCAATTCATCGTCTATTTCTTTGCCATTGAAGGAGTCGTTGTCCCAGTGTAGCATGTTGGCGTCCTCTTTCACCTGCAAGCTTGATGCGAATTCTGCTGACTCACGCTCCAGGTTCACCAATGCTTGAAAACTATGGCGTTTACGCTCTTCCAGTTCTTTCTTCCAAGGCGACAAACTTTCTTCGTGTTCAGCAGGTTTAGGGATGTTGCTGGTCTTAGTAGGTAGTACAGGCGACCGTAGTTTTACTTGGTCCACCCAGGGAGCTGACAAAGTATTGATGACCGTACTGGCTTTTCCTAAAGTAGTCACGCTAAGCTTACTAATACTGTGACACATGCTTCGTAACTTACCAATGCTCTCCCAGTCTCTTTCGATACTGCGTTCTTTAACGTGTCGGATCCAGTCAGGTTCTGGTTCCGATGCTTTTAGTTCTCTCTCGGTAGATTGTCGGGTGGAGGAAACGGACTGCGAGCAATCGCTATGTTGGCCAGAGGGCTCCGAGACACAGTCGTCAAAATCACGACTGGTTCGTGAATCGTGGGATCGAATGGAAGACGACCTTCTTTTGCGCCAGGGGTGTATTGGATCGGGCAGGAATTCTTGAGAGGAAAGCTTTGAAGCCGTATCTAAGAAATCTTTCTCATAGTGAGCCATGTTCTCTTTGCCAGGCGAATTGGAGATATGTTCGGGCTGACTTGAGCTGGTGGAATGGCTATATTGGATCTTGATTGAAGTGACGTCGCTCGACGAAGCTTTGAACGGAGACATCTGGGTATCTAAGGATTTCGTGCGGAGGGACGTAGTCTCCTTTTCAATTGGCGTCCAGGATACCGAAGGGTTTCCCAGGCTTGGTAGTTTGGGTCCAAGTTCGACTTGGCTAGACTCTAACGTGTCAGAGTGTCTAGAACGATTTGGACTGGACAAGGTCCAGTTGTCATCCACTTCTTTTTCTGTTAAACCTAAAGAAAACGGATTTACGTATAGGGAGGTTTTTCTAAACAGCACTGTAATAGAGATTACCGGTTTGGTGGGAACAGTTAACGTCTTGGGCTGGGATGTCGGTAGTTTTGACACGCGTCTTAATGATTACCATATCGTTCCGAATTCTGTAAGCATCCGCAGTGCGGTACTGAGCGGGATCAACGTAGGTGGTTAAAGGAGGGCTGTGATTAGCCAGCGTACGAGGATCGATGCGTGGTAGCTTGGGCGACAGCGGCTTTCGTAACGAGGGCTGGGCCTGTCTTTGGTCGGGTTCTTCGTATTCCGGCGTTTTCGGGCGTCCTATGGGCCGGAGGCGAATGGATGTAAGTTGGGAAGCGGTATCGGAGTTGGGTGCCATTTTCGTGGGCAGCGAAGCGAAAGGTTTGTGTTGGATGGGTAGCTGGTCATACTCTAAGGATTGTGAACCAAATTTCCCATGATTGGAATTCCCATCCGCGGTTTTAAATCGCAGATCTGCGGTGCCGAGCAGATGTTTGTTGAAATGCTCAACAATCGTGTGGCTGATTTTGAACGGCTGAGACTTGGAATGATGGTTAATGGCATGAACTTCCGAATTATGGGGTGCATCCAATGAGGAGTATATGGCTTGCGTCACATGGTCTGTAGAACAATACACACATACAAGGTTATATATTCACATATATTCACGGGATGTGCTTCGCTGATCCCGTCTTCCAATGGAACACTTGAAAACATAACCAAAAGTAACTTACCGTTAGATCTGTCGAAATTCGTTTGAATGATACTAGAAGTTTCGGACCAGGCTGTAGAACTGCAGTCATCTCGATCTTGATGGGCGAAATCGGACAGTTCAGCTTCCGAGTCGTCTTCGAAGTCTTTGAGGGTTAACGGTTGGTTGTTAATGTGGGTGACAGCTTCCGAAGTTGACGTGTACGCGTTGAAGGGCTTCGACTCGTAGGGTGTAGAGGAAGCCTCCCGGAAACTCGGATACGGATGGAAAGGGGTGGTGTAAACAGGCTGGGCGGAGTCGGAACTGAACTTGGTGAGAGGTTCGGGTGTGATTGACTCTGATTTGGGTTGGTATGTCTGGCTCGGCCTCGTATCCGGCAGCCAGGAACCCGTGCTCTTTGTTTTCACTTCGATCGAGCTCCCTTTCCTGGGAGGATCCACATGTTTCCAGTGAACACCCCATGGGGTCGGTGAGACGTTCACCGGGTGGGAAGCACTGGCAACGAAATTGCGAGGAGATTCGCTATCGATGGGACAGGCCTCCGATTGCGTCACTATTTTAGTGCTCGGGGAAGGTAATATCGTTACGCTGAAAGGAGGCGGATCTGAATTAGCGCTGTAGTGCGGACTGGAGAATTGGTAAGTGGACACAGGTTTTGTCATTTCCGCTGTTACCAAGTTGGAAGGTTTCTGGAAAATGGGATTCTTAACAAAGCCATTTGCTGCTGCTTGGCGCAACGTGGTGACGTTCTCTATAGTCAAAAGATTGTCCAGGCTGCGCTTTTTCAGGATGCTTTTGGGTTGAGGTTCCTGGGCGGAAATAACGACGATGTTCGCGGTTTCGACTTGACTGGGTGTGATCAACGGGCTCGGGGACTGGATTGGGTATGCATGCGGTAAGCCTGTGGAGCTCGTGCCGTTGGCGAAACGGTAAGGGAAAGATGGGTCGTGAGAAGCTTCGTCCATCATCGACTTCGCAGTTACGGGAGTAGGTTCGTGGTAGACATGGTCGAGGGTATCCAAGGGTCTCCGCTGAAGGATGGAGAGGAAAGTTGAGCTGACGGTGGTGGTCTTTGTTTCTGCTTGGCTCGCGGAACTTGTGGAGCTTATCGGGATGGAAACAGGCTTGACGTAGACCTTGGCACTTTCAGGAATTTCGGCTTCTAGGTCGCCAAACATGGTCACCTTTCCACCACTATTTTCGCCGTCACAGTCTCCAAAGCGGGTTTCTTTCTTCGCTTGCCATTCCTTCAACCTTGCTTCAGGACTGCGGGTTCTCCTCTTCGGGCGCGACACTTTGTCGCTTTCTTCCTTTACACCTTGTGCAAAGCCAACTCGTTTTGGTTTCTTGGGCTGAGTCAAATCTTCCATCGAAGTCGGCAGAGTACTGTCAGAATAGGCATCCGTATCGCTGGGCTCCGGTTGGCTGATAGGACGAGTTTCGATGGCAATATAGATAGGCGGTTCGGGAATGCGCTCGATTTGGGCTGCAATTGGCTGAACAGGAGTTGGGTTACCCCTCGGATCTTGCTTTATATGAAGGACACTCGGGTGGCCCACTTTTTGGGGGTTCTGTTGAGGGGAAGCTGATGAAACCGGTTCGTCGGCATTTCTGAAAACGTACGGCGTCTCGTCAATGAGTTTCATGAGTTCCACCGACTTCTGGTGACGCAGAGCGAAAGACGGGTCCAGCTGGTCATCGGATGCGGTAGGTGTAGATAACCTATCCTGCGATTGTCGATGGGTTCGCTCGAGAAGCCGTCCGGCGCGCGATTCCGAGATACTAGACGCCGGCGGGGATGATCTTGGGTCACTGCCGACCTGGATTCTTCGCACTGTTTCTTGAGCAGGCTCATTGGGGCAGTTGTCTGGTTCACCCACTAGCTTTACTCCCGTAGGACGCAGGCGAACGTTTTTCCAGGGTGGTTCCGGCGGACTTTTAGCCCCGACAGGTTCAGTCGCCGAATCCGAGCAACGCGACTTGGTTTCTCGCAGACTCCGCCGCGCTTTGAGGTCTCTTAGCCAGATAGGCTTATTCTCTTCCTCTAATAAGTACGTCGTAGAGCGTGGGCGCGAACGCAGTTCCACGGAAGGTGAATTAGCTTCGGGTTGTTCGATATTCCGGGGTAGCCGGTCATCTTGGAAAGTGTTAGTAGCAGGGGGAGGCTTGGGCACTGATACGGTTGTTGTGACTAGGGGCTTAGTTAGAGCGACGTGTTGCGGTTGGGGTTCGGAAACGTATCGATTCTCTGGCGATTCGGGTATCTCTCGCTCGCGCTGCGAAGTGCGTAACCAAGGCGGTACGCGACTGTCGGAATTGGCCATACTGCGGGACTCGATGCTATCATAAGACCGACTTAAGCGGGTGCTTCGGCCTGAATTCTCTGAACCGGCGTCGTCGTTTTGGGATTTCCATTTATCGGCGCCTTCGAAACCGTACGACTGGCGTCGTTCGTACCAGGCTTCGCTTTTCTTACCGCCACGTCGTTTACTCGAAGTAAGGTCTTCGTTAGAGTCCAAATCAGAGAAGGACATTGAAATAGAAATAGTTCTATCGCCACTTAATTGGCTACTGGCTGTAGAGCCAAACAGGTAGCGACCCATTGGACCGTCGGGTCGTTCTTCTGTCAAATTTTGTTCCGAAGCGTAAGGGGTTGAAGCCATCGAGTCGTCGTCTCGGATGCTTGTTAAGGACACGCTTTTGGCCACACTACTAGCACTGCCATCGTACCCATCTTCATCTGTATTGGAACGCATGGGTATCCGAGTATCGCGTTGCTGAGCATTCCTGCGTTGTTCAATAGTACGTCGCACATTAAAAGCGCTGGCTCGTGCTGGTCGCACCTCCGGTTCGTCGGTTCGTCCAAAGGAGTGATGGGCTTCCATAGTGTCGCCACACAACGAGGAAGAGCCGTTGATTGTAACTTTGATGTGACCACTACTCGTCTGGTCGGTGTTGCTGTAAGAACGTTCGGAAAAGGAAGCCGAAGAAAGTGGCTTTGGAGACTCGGGTGTGATCCGGCCTTCGATTTCTCGTTGAGAACGCAACGACCGCCTAGCTTTAAGGTTCCTTTTCCAGGCCGGTTCGTCCGACGGAGTAGGCGAAGTTAGCATGTCCGTTGAGCGACTCGCGGAGCCAAGGGTAACCACTGTACGTCTTCGTACCACGTGACCGTCTTCGACTGATTCTTTGTCTCGGATGTCCACCACGTCCGCTTTAGGAGAAGCGTCGAACGATCCGTAGGATTCTGGAGTGGACGATTTTGTCGTAGGGGCCATAGTACGCGGTAGCGGCGGAGGAGTGTGGAAACTGGAATTTTCCTCGGACAATTTCGGAGACGTGGGACTAGTGTCAGCCATAAAGAAGTATTTAAGCGTATCAGGCAAACGTTCGTTAGTAGCGGGCGCTTTAACGGAGGCCGGAACTCTAGTGTTGATTTTGGGAGGGGGTGGACGCGGGGGCGGCACTTTTTTCTTGGGCGACTCAGGGGACGCCCTGATACTATGTTGAGGATCCGGGGTAGCCAGTAAAGGGGCTGCAACTTCTGTGGATATCGTCGTCGTCCAATGTGAAGAACCAGTATTATTCAGTAAATCCTCGTCTGTATTGACTCTGACTATGCTACCGGAACTACTGCGTCGGCTTCTTGAAGTTGGCGGCCGTCTTCCGCCCAAGGAGCCTTTCCGTCCTACATGACCTTTGCCCAGCTGTGCCTGGACATCCAAAGGTTCTGTAGGAAGCTGCCAAGGAATGTTGGGAGATTTTTATGACTGTCAAAAGAGGATTCTAATAGGCATTAGTTTACCTGGAAGTCGTCCTGCCCAGATTGCCGGATGGCAAGGTCGTCGCTCAGCAAACTCTCCTGTGATACGGATTGCGATTGAGTTGACCAATGGCTACCGAACACCTGCGTAGTATTTCGAGTTAGCATATTGGGCATTTTGTGGTAACCTTAGTGCTTTTTTATTACGTGAGAGCTGCACGTGGATGCAACCTCAGTCCATTGACTGACACCGGCGACTCGAGTCATTGACACAAATTGCGCCTGTGCCTGCGTTTGTTGGCCCCATTCTTGCTGCCGATGCATTCGCATTCCGTTACTGGTCAAACTTTTCGTGGACAGTGTGTCGGGGAAGTTGTCGAACACCTATTTAGTGCCAAACCAAGAAACCAGAATCATTACCAATTCTTCCGGAGTTTGAACTAATTTATGGCCAATCTTTCTTCCCAAACCGCAAGAATGGCGAATCTCTACATTCTTTCACTTTTCACTGCCTACGTGACAGTGGAAGCCTAGAGGTAGAGACCAGCGGTGGTTACATTCGTGCATGCGTGACTGATAATGGAGTCCTTAATGGTACACGATAGGTAACACTTTACTGTGTGGAATCTTGCTAGATGATGCTAAACTTATTAATTATGCCTCGCAATGGACAACGATTAACGATAACGACTCTATCCTCGACACAGTGGAAAAGAGACTAACGGGCTGGAACATTGATTTACACTATGCAGTCAAGGAGGAAATGTGGTCCTGGAAAAAAGGCAAAGCCAGTTTTGCTCGGTAATTAATGTCCGATGTTTTCCTCAACTGGATTTGCGGATTCCTTTTCAAGGTCTACTCTAAAAGAGCCACGGTTGCTGGCACTGGTCGCCGAACTTGTCTTATTCTCACATGGTTTAGAGGTGTAGGTAAATCCAGTGGAACACGTTCATGTCTACGATGTTCCCACGGACTCGGATGTTGACAGTTGATATATACCGTAGTACAGTAAAAAAAAATGTCCCAAGGGGCTAATGTAAATACTCACCGGTGGAACCCTGGAAGGGCTTGTGCTGCTCCAGGCTTGGGTCGACGAAGACACACCGCCGTTACTAAACAGTGATGTACGGAAAGCTGGACTGTCCGTGAAAAACGTGATTTCCGCTCCGGCCATGACTTTTTCCTTACGATAATCCTCCTCCGCCTCGGGATTGGAACTGTCTGCTTTACTTTCTCACCTGCCAAAAAATACACAACACAAAAGGCGAGGCTTTACTGGTGGTCCAAGTCAGGATAAGGTTGAATCTGTTTATAATAAATGGTCGTAGTCTCTTGAACTTGTGAATTTCGCTGTGGCGAAGCCCAGGGCCACGCTTATACGTTACGTTGCAGTTAAAGATTCACGTGAAGGCACGAGCAAACGAAACAGAAAGCTTTCAAGTTGATGCATACCCCAAAATGGATGTGTACACACTTCTAGGTTTAAGAGAAAGTGTGGACTGAAAGGGCCTAAGGTAGTAGAGACTGGCCGAAGATTTCTAATGTAGACGATGTATAGGAAACAGGTTCTGTAACGAGAGAAGAGAAGGTTTAAGGGCTTTGTATATACCTTTTGGGGTTGGACGCTTTGAGCTCGGGGAACAAACTTTGGGTAGGTGGGATTTTCCTTTCTCGGGAGTGAAATTGACCCTCCTACGACTATCTTGGGACTGCTTCAAGTCATGTGGTGCCCAAACGCTTTACGACATGAATTCCTAATAACCTCTCTCTCCGAGCTGATGTGGAAACGTTCGAACGAACCATGAGAGACACGCCAGTTGGAACTAAGGGGAGTGTTATCTGTGGCAGCCCGTTACGTTATGCATGGCTAGAGCGATTTTGCAGATTTATTTACAAAGCTAAGCGTGTATGGCATGGACCAACCGTTGAAAGGATGATACATTGCAGGAGAAGACAACAAGGCAACCGTCAAGATAATCATTTGACTCGGACTGAAGCGTCTTAGTCTTGCTGGATGGAATAGTAAGAAAGTCCGTTTTGCATGACGAAAGATTTGGGAGGAAGCGTTTGGGGGTTATATTTAATAAACAAAAAGGCAGGTTCCTTTTTTGCTGTGTTCTACTTCCTTATACAGTATTCGAACTCATAAAAAGATCGATTTCGAAAGACAAACCTTTGAATGTGTTGCTTGCTCTGCATACCCGCACCACCTAATGATGGGGTTTTTAAAGTGTCGATTCTGTTGTACGAAATAGGACTAAAAAATAGGAAGAAAGAGCGCAGTTATAGTTGCCAGGAGCTACGAAATAGTTCAATGCCAGCTTGCTCCGGACCCGTTGCCTTCACTTAAGTTGACATTTTCTTTCTGGGGCTTGTAACTTGATAATGGTCCTCTTTTAGTTACGCGTTGCTTAGACTCGCATGTTGCCTTTGCCCTTCACAACAGTCGGCCCCATATAAGGACAAACTATTCCGCCAAGATGTCCTGCATATACTCTTTTAATTCAAGGCTTTCCCGTATCTTTTATTCTCTTTTGTGTATTCCCAGAGTATATCTTGGTTTAGGATCCGGGAAATATTCGAGAAAAAAGCCAGGGAACATGTTTTTTTCCCCTCCTCAAGTTTTCTTTTGTACATTTGGAGATAGTGAAGGCGCGTGGGGCTTTGTCGGGGTTCCTTTCCTGTAGGATTTCTTCGCCAAGTAGCGAAATAGAAGAGACGACGACAAATAGACCGGAGTTTTAAGGGTTGGTTAAGTTTCCTCGTAGGGTAATAGGACTCAGGTGAAAAAGTGAGGACACAGGTGAAGAAAAAGGTTTGGGAATTTGACAGCGAATAGATTACATGCATGATCGAAAGCGTGAATACCTTACGGGGATGTTTTGGTTATTTTCCAGGCGTGAGTCAGAGTTGAAGCCGAAACGACGTTTTAATTGTCTTACGCTGGGTTGTAGCCACAAAAAAGTTCATTAGTCAACATCAGGACATTGACTGTGAAATGGTAAAAGCTTCTCCGTGATTAAAAAGAATCTGGCTTGTCCCAAAAAGTGCATTTCCGACATCACAAACCACTGATTATAATCTCATGTTTCCCATCGATTGTTTGTTGTGGTCCAAACTTGATTGCTTGTTTTATTTACATTTCTGGCATAATCAAAGCTTTGTTTACAACCAAAACGAATTGGGAACAAAAAGCCCTTCCCGGATGAACTTGCTTCTTTTGGTCATTTTTGTATCCGCAGAGAACTGAGGCAAAAATGCTTGCACGTCGAGGAAATTCGTGCAAACGATATACATTTTTGGTTTCTTTAATGTCTTTCTGAGGTTTTGACATATTTTTCGGTAAAGGATACTAATATGGTCGTGTCAAGTTATGCAACTCGCATTCCTACCCTGATTGGTAATGGCTAAAGGAATGACTCGTGCGTTGCGATGGCCTCCATCCCAAAGTAGCTTTTGTCGTGGTAATCTTGCAATCTCCTTTTATGACTCTTTTTTGGCTAAGATGGGAAAAAAACACGGATGTTCTTTGTGAAGAACTAATGCCTCAACACTGTTCGCAAAATATAGGTTGACACGGACTACTTCTTGTTTCACGTGTACCAAGACTGGAAAACTGGAAAACTTCCCCTCGTTTCGGACTCTTGGAAGATAGCGAAATTCCCGATAATAAGCGAGCGTACTTATGCTAATTGGTTGTTCGCTGTTACTTGACTAGGGTGGAGGGACCAACCATTTCCAGACATGCGAGAAAAGCTTTCAGCGCGTGTTGGTCAAAACTGTTAGTTACATGTGATGTGTTCTGGCGGGACCAACAAAAGAACCACATTCGCCTAATGTTAAGTCACGATTTCAGACTCGGGCGATGTAAGTTTGTATCGGACGATGCGTTCCAAGGTAGGCAAATCTGTTTTTTAAGACGCCGTAGCTTTTGTGTTGCCCACTTGAGGCCAAACCATCATTGTCCAGCGTGATAAGGGTTGATGACATGATGTTAGGTTGCTCTTGGGCAAAACAGTTGCTTATTGCCGGACATTAAACCTGGTTCAAGCCCTCAAGTCAGTTCATGTTACTATGTCGGGGCACATATTAAGACCAATGACCCGCTGTGGCCGTGATACGCTCTTCATATGCGAACGGGGTTGGGAAGAAACACAATTGCATTATTGCCTTCGCGCATAAAAAGTTTTAAAAATAAACCAATGTTATGTAGCTTCTTCAAAGTACCACGACGTTTGGCGCTCAAAGGGCGTTGCGCATTTGAAGAGTTTTGCTTTGGTCCCTTACGAAAGCCACCGTCATATGTCAAGGGCAAGGCGGGTATTGAAAGTGAAATCGAAATGGCTTACCCACAGCCCAGTGCCAGGCGTTTTTTGAAAGTTGGCGGTGGCTATTGTTGCATTGTTTTTTATTTCATTTTAAAAGCTGTGTGGCTTGCTTGCTCCTAAAGCATTTTCATCCGAGTTGGGAGTAAGGGGAGTCAAAAGCCGGAAGGTTTTTATTCAAAGTCTTTATTTGCTCCAATAAATAGTTGGCAATTAGACGCAAAGCGCTAGAGCTGAAACCCTGGCTTTATTTGCATTCGGTGTAGTGGACCGGAGGTTTGTGTGGTACGCAGTTTTGAAAGACTTGGACCTAGGACCATGACAGGACGAAAGTAGCCGAGGTCCCCTTAGAATAAGAGAAAGTGTGTGCTTGTATTGTTGAAAGCTTCCAATGAAATTAGAGCTGAATTAATAGTACTGTGTTGTCGAAAAACACCCTAATATTAAGTGGCCAAAGAGGGGTTGATTGACCCTCCTCCCTCCGGAAGCCAACCCCACCCATAATACGAGTTCCAAACGACCCTAGACGTGAGCCATGAGCCATCAGTAATTAACCAAAAGTGGGGAGTGAAAGCCTCTATTTGGAGATTTTGAAAAGAAAAAGAACCAAGGCGAGGCACAGTTTTCTCATGCGGAACGAGGCAAAGCCTGGCTGTAGGTGGCGTATTACATAAAAGGGTAATAGCAAATAAGCTCAAGAAGACCATCTAGCCTTGTCAGCTTCAGGAATGGTTAAGGAGGACCAAGGTATTCTGACGTCAGCCAGAGCTGCGTATATATATATATATATATATATACCTTCTTTCAGTTAACGTGACCGGCTTGCTTAATAAGTCTTTAGAAACATACGGCTTCTCATTTCCCTTGTATAAGATTACCCCAGGTTGAAAAAACCCGCTGAGAGCCATCACCTCCCGTTCCTTTTAGGAGTAGCAAGGTTTCTCGTTAACAAGGGAGAATTTTTAGTGCAGTTCCAGCTGGTCTACGAAGTCTACGGGCGTGAAGGTCTTTACCGTGTGACCATAACGCACGCATTGCTTACCTTCCAAAAACTTTGGGTTCGGTTCAATCCCTTGGTTCCGTCTTGATATCACTTCGTAATTTAGAAACACACAATACAAATCACGGAGAATTGGAATGCACTGGAAACGGCCAGTCAATTAACCGTTTTCTTTTCTTTTTCCTTGTAAGGGGCACTGCAGCTAATTCCTGTCGTCTGTTGCGATAGCAAAAAGGCTGGGTTAAAAGGTCCACAAGCGCGGATTGGCCGACATGATTTGCGAACAAATTCAGTGTTATGAAAGCGTCTCGAATACTAAGCAAGCACTTGCGGTGTTGTAATAGTCCCACGTCCGCTTCTCGCTCTCCACTGAGACTGAGCTCCGAGCGAGTGGTTTCTGACGATCACCTTACCACGAGGCTACGAGCTAAAGGGCCCCTGAATGTGGCGGCGTGTTGACTGAGGTGTACCCGACTATCGATACCGGGACTTTTGGGAGCCAACGTGCGATAGTATATGCTGTAGGAAGGTAGAACTAAACTGGGTAAAATGGCTAAGCGCGGACGGGGGAAAATCTGGCAGCTAGCGAGATGAAACGATAAAGTTGAGCTGAACAACAAAAAAGCAATGACCCACAAGGATGCAAGTAACCCAATTCGGGAAACCTGCGAAGGTAGGGGTTACCGGTGACATTCTGCGACACCCGAGCTTTATATTATTCAGCCCCGGTTTTTTGCTCGTTAACGGCGTCATCTGCTTAAGTACGTTGTAGTTCCATAAAATGGAAAAGTTTGTGGTTTTGGGGAGCCTGTAATAGTTCGATCCGGGGAATTAAAGGTGCGCCGAGCTATGAAAATCGCCATCTCGTGAAATATTTGGCGCTGGTGAAAAAATGAAGCGGCTTGGGGTAAAGCTGTAATCTTGGGAAGTATGTTGCGCATTTAAATCTCTTTCGGAAGATTTACAGCGACTTCTTTCTTTCCAAGTTCGACTGCTATTCCAATCGTATTAAAATCGTGTAGTATCTATAGTCTAGCCTAGTATCGTATAGTCTAGTGTCCAATCGTGCTCTGCTTACTCCCGTATATTATGGGGCTGCTGTTATGAAATATAACCGAAACAAATTTTAGGTCAGCGTCCGGCTACCTGGCATAATTGCCCCTCATGGTAGCAATAAAAATGTGGCTGCGCAGCAAACTTGGTGACACCCGCACTTACCCCTTAGCACCAGCTGTTGTTTACCAAGACTTATTTTTCATTTTTTTACAGATTGTTTTGCGTACATTTATGAGGGTCAAGCAAACTGAAAGAAACAAGCCAGCATGCAAATATTATACCCGTAGAACATGGGTTCGCATGACTCGCACATTGGCGCATCGGACGTGTAACCGCTGTATTAGGAATTCGGGTTATTCTAGGAGCAGTTCTCTCAAAGAACCTCCTTTCTTCTTCCTGAAACTTTGGATAATAGGCTGTTCAAAGAGGTTCGCTTCATGTGTGGGAAAACAGTTAAATATGCTTAGTGGCGATACGGTCTGTGAAAAGGTGGATAGGATTGTCATGGAATCCAGGAATTCCGGTTACCTTCGATGGAAATCTCCCACGGAAGACGTTATAAGGACGACACTTACAACCTTGACATGTATCGTGAAAAAACTCAAGAAAAACAATTGACGTAGTGCTGTTCAAGACTTGTGTTAACTTCCTTGAATAGTATATCTCCCTGGGAGCGGTTGACAAGCCAGACCAAAGATGTTCCTAAGAGGGCCTCCGTGCTGTAAACCGCACAGGTTAATTTTTATGACCACGACTTGGCCAAAGTCTTAGGCGTTGTGGGACTCATAGCATAGCCATCATTAGCCTATACCCGATTACAGCGTTGGCTGTTAAAACAGGGTGCGCTTTGTACGTAAAAAGCTCTTGAGTTACTGGGAAATTTTACACCAAACTTACGTTTGAAAAGGTTTGAAGTACTGTACAAAGCCTTTTTCTAGATGAACATCGTACCCGGTATGCAGCTATAACCCCATTGAGTCATTCTCGGTGTGTGTACTACACTGTCGTCCATTTATGGAAGCCGGGTCGGTATCACAGCAAGTGTTACCCGAAAGCCGATTTTCGCAACGTGTTTGCATCAGAATGAAGTTGTAGGTACAGACATTGCGTTTAAAATATTGACAAATCGTCGTCGAAAGTTGATCAGTTTTGATGGCCTATGCACCTCGCTGCTGCTGCCGCTACTTCGCAGCTCAAAGGACCAAGTAGGTTGCTCAGTCGCCTTGTATGGGCATATCTTGAAGCCGAGAAGGAACAACTTCCACGGTCTAAGGTAACGTATGGCTGAGCAGTTGCCGTAGACTTTCTTTAGCCTGACTTGTGGGTAAATCCATTGTGCACGCTGCAAGCCATCTTTACAGCTCTGCTTTTAATCGCTTACAGCGCTCCGTGTTTTTATCATCTCCGGCAAGACAGTCTCTTTTCCAAAGGAATTGTGGTTTTCTCTCTCCCTCTACTCTGTATATGGCCAAAGCACTTTCTCCATAATCATAACATAGTAATAACAATGCCTAACTGGATATGTGTACCCAATATGGGATCCACACTTGGGAGGCTGACGTTACCTGTCCTTTCCTTGAGACAGACTTGATATATACTTACCACTCGGAGTCCACTAAATTCAGACCTGAATTAATCAATGCGAAAGCGTTGTACGGAGCGTTATCTTGATTGCAGTTTGCGTGTGCTCTGCCAATGAGGCCCAAGTTACAGGTACGGGTTTTACTGCGATCGTATACTTCCATTTCCCTCAAGTTTTCTGAAGAACGACTTGACGTCAGCGGAACTGGTTTGGAGTGCTGGTGAGCCAATGCAACCCCCAACAGGTCTTGTTGGGCCCGTGCGTGGCTGGGATTCCAGCTTTTTATCGGCCTTACTATCTGGAAACTTGAAAGTCCCTTCCCTTTTTGTTAGAACCTTTTACCTGCCCTTGATTTTGCAGCACTGCTGCTCTGCCATGTGTCAACTTATCGCTGAATTTCTGCGACACTAATGGAGCTATCTGTTTTTCGATTGAACATCTGACTCATTGATCGTGAAACTCGACGAAAACCCTATTTAAACTACGCTCCACCTACATTTTATTTAATAATTCCGTAATTACAGTCGTAAAACGCTACTACAAGGTTGATTTTCCCCCCCGTATGTTTCTCACAAAACCAAAAAAAGAAATGGAGGAGAAATTATGTAAAACGCAGAAGGAATACATGGAAAGGTATGGGGTTGCTAATTAACCCGCGGGCGATAGTGAGTTATGGGGCAATTTGCCCAAATTTATGAAGGAAAACAAAATTGTTTATATTATGGCTTCTTCATGCATTAATGGGAGTAATAAAGCAAAACGACATGTAACCTTCGCTTTTAGAGCTAGGGATAGAAAACAAATGCTTTACTCTGGTATATAGTCACACAATTTGCATCATAACGATAATAACTCTAAAAACAAAGGATTAATTTTAAAATCTCGTGCGTTGTCCGCGGCAAATGTATTTTTTTTTTGTTTTAGGGAAGGGGGGAGTAATTTCCTTTAATATTTGTGGTGCAGAACAAGTGAACGGAACAAGTTTATTTTCAATGTCCATTCCAGTCGCGGACTTCGATAATAACTCCGCCAGATTGCTGGGGTTTTATGTCCATGTACCGCAAACTGGCATCCCGTGGGTGACTCTGTTCCGTGTCTGTGTAGTGCGAGCGAGTGACCGTTTTCTTCTCGCTACTTTCAATGGTCTCAGTGGAAAACCCGTCCTTCAGGGGAACCGTTCTTTTGCTGAAAGTTTGGATCGTGTCAGTCTCGGAATCGTTGCCCATGGTGGGATCGCCCTTGGACCGGATGCGGAAGGTTTCCGAGTAATTTTCCGGCTTGGGTCGATGTACCAATGCGTAGGAGTCTTTTCCAGACCGGAAGGATGAGCTGGGCGTCAAAGAGCTGCGTCGAAGGCTACTGTTGTTGGGCTGGCTGTTGAAAGTGTGGTTCGGAGAACCGCGATGGGAGGAGCTAAGGGACAGGTCCGCATTATTGGCGAGTTTGTGGCTGGAATTGATTTGGGAACGCGAATTTTGGGACTGGTTCAAGCGGTTCTCTTGATCTACCCGAGAGGAGGGTGACACGTACGTTTTCAGTATGGGTTGCCGGGATTCTGGAAGACGGTTCAACACAGGAGTGCTGGTGTAGACGCGGCTGTATTTGGCGTTGTTGGTGACGGGGCTGCCTCGGGAGTAGTTGGGGGAATCGCCGTAGGGCGAAGGAGCCTTTTGCAGGGGTGGGGGCGGGGTTTGGGGTGAGGGCGTACGCTTGACTTTCCCGTCGATTTCGTCCTGACCACGGACGTGAAATTGCGACAAGTCTTCCTCGCCATGGATGTGCATAAAGAGTTCGGGCGCCGTTGTGAGCAACCCGTTCAGGAAGCGTTGGCGTTTGTTTTCGTCCCGGCTTTCGTCAATCTCCGGTTGAGGCGACACGCGTCTCTCGGGCTGGCGGGTCGGGGATTTCGGTTTGGGTGGTGGTTCGGGCGCGGATTTCTTGACTTGCCCAGCAATGACACGGGGTAAAGGACTGTCGTGGATTTTGCCATTGGGCAAGGACGAGATGAGCTTGGCTTTTCTTTGCTGGAGCGTCAATTGCCCCTCTGCGTGGTCATCGACAATTTCCTCCCTGAAACTTCGCTGGGTTTTGTTGTTGTGGCTCGAAAGGCGGTTGGAAACTTCGCGTTGAGTTGCGAAGCGGTTCAAAGAAAGTTCACTTTGGCTGACCTCTTTATTCATTCTACTCAGTGGGTGGAAATTGGAGTTGGAATTGGACTTGGGGGATGAGTCCGTGGTGGTATCCAAAACTTTAGGACTCTGAAACTGCTGGGGACGGAGTCGAGGTTGGACGGTCGAGTGACTGCGGTAAAGGGACGTACTAGCAGGGGAGTAGACGCTTCCATTCGTGGAATTCGCGTTAAGGGGAGTCTGGTTGGCGCTGTTGCGTAGTATGCCACGATTACGCGGCAACGTGTAGAGCGAACTCTCTTCTCTGAGTTCGTTTTGGCTCTTGCTTAGGTCAAGCTGGCTCTTGCTGATGCTGCTTATGATGCCCGGGCTGCGTAAGGGAGCAGCAGAGTTGGGCATGGCCGCGCGGTTAAGAAATGGAGTGGATTTGTAAAGAGGATTACTGTTCCGACCTTCCCTGTTCTTATCGCTGAAGGACACGCTGGCCTTGGCTTGGTTGCTCAGTTCTTGGTTGGGCTGATGGAAGCTTTGGCTACGGGCGAGGCCAGGCCCCATTGAACGGTTCTGGTGTTCGGCGTGATTCCGCCGAGTAATCTCCGTGCCCTTCGTTTCGCTCCCTCTGTGCTCTTTATCGTCGTTGTTATTTCTATCTCCGTAAATCTCTTCGCGCCGCGACTCGTGCCCCTTTTGAGCTTTCGGTTTACGGGGCAAAGTTTGCGAACGCAGTCCTTCGTCAATCCCTTTGTAGCGCTGGGTAGCAGGTTCCTGCTGTTGGCCCACAATGTCGGCACTGCCACGGCGCACCATGGTCATACTACTGTAGTCGCCATTCCGAGTAACGTGCACTCCGTTATGGCGGCGCAGCATATCAATGAGTTCCACTTCGTCGTTGGGATCCTTGAAGGGATTGACTGGAACGTTATCGCGGAAAGGGTCCTCGCCGAGGTAATACTTTTTCTTGGGTTTGGTGCGGTCTAAGGTTTGAGTAGTAATCTCTGTCCGACGTGTCAGTGTCTGGGTTCCAGAATCGGTCTTGTTCTTAGTCTTGCGGCGCTCCGGACGCACCGGAGGCGAGTCCGTAGCAAACATTCCACATCTTGAGGGGATCGAATAACCGTTGGTGTTCGGTGGACTCGGGCGGGGAGGCGCTGGCGCTTTGGCTGGCTTACGAGATTGCAGAGCTGGGGTAATTTCTTCGACAATTGGGTGCGTAGGTTTCTGGACAGGGGATATTTCTCGTTCGGGGATTAAATCTTCGGAAGATTTGATCTTGAATGCCCGGTTGGGGTACTTTGTATGGCCAGTCATGTCGACCTCCACTTTGTAAAGCTTGGGAGGCGAGGTGCTAATAGGCTCTTGCTCAATCCGGTACCGATCGGATGTGGACCTGGAGTCTTTATTATTTCGTTCGTTGCCGCGGAATTCTGGCAAGGAGTTGGGCTCGTAGTCCACAATTTTGTTGCGATAAGGCGTCTCAAAGGGGTTGAGGCTACCTCGACGTTCTTCGCGGAACCTTGGGTTGAAGGCTTCGGTAACGCGGAAGGATTGAGAGCTCTGCAACTTGCTTTCTTTTCTGTCTGGGGAATAGTCTCTCGGTCCAAGTTTGATTACTGTACCGCCTCGGGAAGTGGACGTGAGGGCTTTCTCGTCTTCTTCATCAATCGAGTTTCGGGGCGGCCATTCTCGCCTCGCAGGTGTTCCGTTGGTGCGGAGTTCTTCGCGATACTTGATATCGCTGTGCTTTGACGTGTCGAGGTTGTCCTGGTGTTGATTGCGATACTCTCTAAAGGAGCTGCTGATCGATTTGCGTGGACCGTCCTCCTTTAAATGATAGATGTTCTCGCTTTTGGGCTGGATTACCACATCCTCCTCCTTCTTGCTATGCCAGGGCGCGAGGAACGGTTTGGATGTGTTGTTAAAGGAAGTGGAGCGCTTGACGGGGACGCTGTACAGATCGTTGGCGGTCTGTTGTGGGTGCTGTTGCCAAGGCTTTGCGTTGACAGGTGACTCCGTTGCTTTGTCGTTGGAACTTGGCCAGTTTGGACTGAGGGGGCTGTTGCCATTTACGAAGTTGTTTTTGACCAAAGGTGACACGGGCGGGGTGGCGTTTGGCGATACGGTGCGTAGATTAAACATATGGCCGGGTCCAATGGGCAATACCTGAACCCGGTCAGAATAACCTGCGTATCTTCCGGTATGCATCTTGGTTGGGGTATTCAAAGGTTCAGGCGTTTTTTTCTCGTGGGAGCCTTTGAGTAAGGACTTTGGCGTCGCGTAGATCTTGTAGTCAGGCTCGGGCGGGGGCGGCGGAACGCAGCTGGGTGGGGTGACGAACGAGTCGCTGGTTTGCGGGGTCTCTTCGCGAGAGGACCTTGACTTCATGGTGACACTGATGCCACCACCCGAAACGGCCTGTTGGTCGTCCAGGTCTGGGTCAAAAGAACTGCGGGAGGATTCACTGCCAAAGTGGCTTTCGAGCCACCGCGAGGTTTCTTGTTTGCGAGTTTCTTCCTCGGCTTCGAGATTCAAGGGCTTGAGGGTCAAAACGTCTTTGCGTTCGAGACTAGACTCGCGATCGGTTTTTTGCACGGGCTTCAATCCTTGGCTCGCGAGCAATTTGCGGCTTTTGCGAATGCGGTCAGAAAGGCTCTCCCACTCGCGTTCGTCGCCGTCTTGTTCTTGCTGGATGGTTTCAGAGGTCAAGTGCATCCCTTCCCCCAGCTTCACACCTTCGGCGAGCCTGCCACCTCTGGGAACGGCTAAATATTCCACCTGTCAACGAGAAAACATCCAATGTCATGACTTGGGAAACGAACTCTTGGGGTTTCACTTCTCCGGAACGAATTCTTTTACCTGATCCTCGTCTTTGATGTGGGAGTAATTGCGAGACGTTTCTTTCGTAATCTCGTGAACGGACGACGGTTTGGAATGCTGTTCGTCGTCAGGAAACTCCTCGTCATCAAATTCTTCGTGATGGGAGTGGCGAGTTGTCTCGGTTATAATTTTCCCGTCTTTTTCTTCACTGTGCTCCTACAAAGGAAATTTACAACCATGGTGGATGTGCGTTCACGTGTTAAAAGGTGGACGAAGATTCGAACCTGTGTATCTTCTTCGTCAATTACACGGTGGTGTTTCTTCGACTGGTGGACTACTTTTTTGGTCGATAAAGGTACCAGCTGTTGGCCTTTTAAGCCAACGGCGTTGTCCAATTCGTCTCCGGTTGCGGAACTTCTGCGTTGGATGAGCGATAAGCGAATATCGCTTTTGTCGCGAAGGGCTTTTACCAAATCCTGAAAAAAAATAACCAGCATTCGTTCCGTGTCATTTCTGCCGCTTTTATATTTTTTGCATGTTCATTTTGCATGTTCATCATTTTTTCTCAAGCTTGAGAAACCGTTCCTGGAGTCAATGATGCGGGGATCTGCTTATGCCTGGCGAACGTTCGCTTGCGGGCTTAGGAAAGCGTTTCTGAAAGCAAGAAGGTAGACAGGCACGTTGGACCGTCATTTTTACATTTGTTGCCTATCTGATCTTTCTGTTTTTTTTCCCCGTCAGTCTTACGCTGCAGTGTGGTAAGATGTTTCTGTCTGCAAAAAATAGTTAGCCTTGAAAAAAATCTTCAGGTGGCTTGGTGTTTTTTGAGGGGATTTTTAGGTGGCTTGTTCATACGATGCAATCTTTTAATTACTTGCGTTGGTATCGTTTGGCGAACTGAAAATTACCCTTTCCATAACATGTGTACGCTTTTTGCTTTGGAGAATTCCATCAATGTAAACAAAAAGCAAAACCAAAACTCGTGTCCAACCGCATTCCGAATTGCTTCGGCAAACAATATGTATTGATTTAAGGTCTCGGTACTACTTCGGGCAAGTTCTCGTCCATTTACAGGGAGTTTGGGAGTACCCATATTTGCCTGTTCGTACTTGCCCGTTTTAAAAGGGCTACAGTGCTCTATGAGTTGAAACTAAATACGAAGCTGTATTAGATGGTGTATTTGCTAGGTTCTCCGTGTAAAAAGCCAGAAGAAGACGGGAGTTTGACAAGTTATTTTTTTATTGGGAAGAGAGTTAACGGTGAACAAGAAGACGGTTCGTGTGATGCTCCACTTTCTCCCGGTTCGCAGAATGGTGTGCGAATCTAACAATGACCGGATTGGACACGGGTCTACTTGACCTGTCCCATTGGTCTTGCTCGGGTACATGTACCTGTTTTGAACGAAAATTGACGTGTGTTCTTTTTCCGCAACTCAATATCCTTTATCAACAGTGAACATAACTTATCAGGTCCATTATTTATACACTTGCTAGAAAGTTCCTGTGTCCTAGTGCTTTTATCTAAATACCCTTCTAGAGAAAGTACACGCTTTTGAATACAGCGTGCAGCTGCAGTACTTTAGTGCCGTTAGTCGGTTTACCGCAATACTTGGGAAAGAAAGTCTGTTAGAGGGAGAGTACCGTGTTTAAAATCTGACAAAAAGCGAACACGGGAAGTCCAACAAGTGAACGTTTGCTTTCTCTTCTGGGGAAATGCGCAATACGAAGGGAATCCTGCGCAGTAAGTTCTGCGGCTCCCTTACGCAGGCCAGAACGGAGGACAGGAATATATATATTTGTATTTGTATATCTGTGGCCGTGACGCTGTTAGTAGCAGTAGCACGTTTGCATTACTCCAAATGGGGAGACTCTTTCTCTCTTATCGTCAATGCCTTTGTTGGGTGGTGTCGGTCTAACTGGTTGTTTGGGTGACGTCAGGGAACCAGGTTTCGCCTACATGCCTATTATGGACAGCAAACAGTCTCAGCGTGCGTGGGGTGTTCAGATTGCTTCGGGTCTGTCCTTCTATGCTAATGCGAATCAACCTTTGCCAGGAAAACCTTCGGGAGTTAGCTCTTTCTGTTTAGATCAACCAAACTAGAGCTGATACCTATACCTTTCCTATTTTCTTCCCCCGATTTGGTCAATCTAACGCTTGCTTGGATTGACCGTACGCTTTGTCGCTACTGCCTTCCCCCAAGGTAAATTTCATTACCTCGCGAAGTATGCATTCATCTACCCTCAGTATCTCGTCCAGACTTAGCTTATCTAATGAATCCTGTCAAGAGGATAAGATGGATTTCCCCCTTTTGTTGTGGAGCTTGACGCGTTACAGGGCCAAAAGCCGTTAGATCTGCTGGAGCGCTCTGCCATTTGAGATGGGTTGACTGATACTTCACGGTAAAATGAAGATGAGTCAGACACCCAGCCGTTGCTCGAAGCGCGGTCAAAGAGACGAGCAGATTGGACCCTGACGTAAATATATACCGCGGTGGAGCCACGTGTTAATTTGGTTTCCAGATTCCGGGATTAGGTTTGAAAGGGTTTAAACGGGGTACCTTGACATGGTTTTCGTAGGACCAAAGATTTCAAGGTCCGTTGTTCCTCCTGGATCACTTTCTTTCTCTTTAATTTCACTTTAATTTCACTTTAATTTCACATTGAATCATCAGCTGTCGACCTGAGATGCCCACACGCGTACGCACTAAATCTCGGTCCGAAATTGGGTCCGAGTCCCTCGTTAATTTGGCACTTTTGGGCGCTTGTCGGCTGTACTATAGTGCTGTAATATAACCTCACGAACTCCACGACACGGGCAACCTCTTACTTTCCACTGCGAGCGCGATACAATGACTCGCCAGCAGCACCTAAGCTAACTTGTTACCGTCTCGACTGGCCTTTTCCTCGCTGTTGCCTTGACACAATGTTGAACGGTTTGGGAACCTGGGACGTGCAAGAACCTAACCGATTTCACCGTCGTTTTACCTTGGCATAATCATCCTTTTATGCTAAACTTCGTACCACTTGCCGAAACCGATTCAGAACTGCAACGGAAACCAGATCTGAACCCGCTTTGCCTGTTTTTCTACAACCTTTCTTTGCGAACAAAAAAGATAGCGGATATGTTCGAAAGAGGAGACTTTAAGATTGTACGTACTGTTACGGCGTACCTTTCCGACACGCGTGGTGTGTCGTGCTTGCCTTTTACTGCGAAAGGTTAATACTTGGTAACAATATCAGGATCTTCGCTCACCGTTGCGAAATGGAGGGCAGACCTCTGTAGAGTTCGCAAACAATAGTTCGACCCTTACTGTGTTGGAAATTTGGCTAACGAGTGCGTGAGAAGTCCATTGTACTTTACATTCTCCTTTATTCTCCGTTACCCTCCATTATTTTTGTGATCAAGAATAATGGAGGATAACCCGTAAAGATAGGGTACAAGAAGTACCCGGAGTCCCCTATGCCCATGAGTGTTTGCATTAACATTCTCTCGGACGAATAACCATTAGGATTTACGTTTCGGTGGCATCTCGCCAAGAGAAAGTGGATTTTAATGGCATAAGTTGCCTGCGAGCGTGGATAGTGTGGAACAGCGATTCCAAACGCTGTTTCGGATAGTCCAAAGTCTATACCTTTTCACACTGGCAAAGGCAAGAAACAGGTT
This sequence comes from Lepidurus arcticus, assembly GCA_003724045.1. Lineage (NCBI taxonomy): Eukaryota > Metazoa > Arthropoda > Branchiopoda > Notostraca > Triopsidae > Lepidurus > Lepidurus arcticus. The sequence continues at coordinate 33,589 of RJJA01000088.1, forward strand.
GGCAATTACAGCGGGAAAACGTTTGGACGGATCCCAAGTCCTCCATTTCTTTTGATTCTGTCTCTCTGGGTAGCCTATATTACGTTTCTGATGGGTTTTCTCGAGGGTTTCGACTGCCGTTATACTTGCTTGAGGAGGGAGAAGTTATGTGGACCTTTGCGGAAATTGCGGTAATAATCCTATCACATGGCACAACCATTTAAGAGTGAGATTATATACCCTTGACCCTTTTATTGGCCCTCTTTAAAAAGTATTTCTTGCGTTTTTCCTTTGCATCCTTGGCCGACTCGTATCACTTGCCAAATAATATAAAGATTTCCAGGTAAGATAGTGATTGAATCAGCGACGTTTTCTATAAGGAGCCCTCTACTATTTTTTGGGGGACCAAAATTGAGGAAAGGGAAATAATGGTCGCTTTTATCGAGTCACTTGTCCAAATTTCTGCTTCAGCGAAGAAAAGCGGCAAGGTTCTTTTAGGAACTACGAAGGTAGCACCTTGTCTGGATTTTTGGGGAAAAAACTTTATGACGAAGTCTGACTGGCGTCAGGCATTTGCTAAAGTTAGTTCGAGGAAAAGATAAATATTGGACGTGAGCTGGGTTTGTAACGTTCGTCCTTGGGTCGTTCTGAATCAAGCTTGGTATGCGCATCGCTTTCTCAATAGTGTTCCTGGAGATGTGTGAATAACTGTCCAGAAAAGAGCAGGGTGCCATACATGGCTAGTTTTCGCTGGCCTCTGGACTCTGACTGTACACAACGTTCTCTCGACCAACTTATGCCCTTCAATCCGCTGCGCTATGCCACATGTTACTCACGCTTTTTGCCTTATCGCCGTTATGTGGCGAAAACTTTCGCGATACGAGTCCGGACACTGACATGTTTTGGTCCTTTCGAGATAACTGATCCGACTGCGACGCTGAAATTGACCCAAACTGCGTTCCTTGACAGTTAATACGAGTTTCTTGAACCATATGGCGGTGACTTGGCACTGCTAGGCCGCTTGCTTAACGGGCCAAGGTCGTAACTGATTGCGGGATGAAGGATTTTTTTAAAACCGAGGGCTTCCACATAAAAAAAAGGAAAGTCTAAAGCGTATGCTTTTGGAACGTGTCTCTGATATAGGACTCTAGGATTTTTTTTTTCCTTTTTCTTGCATAACTATTGAAAGAAATTCTGGAACGACGCTTTGGGAACAGGAATGAGAATAGAATAAGGAGATGAGTCGGGAGAAAAAGCGGGTAGAAAGTATGGAGTATACTTACATCGGATGTAAGCTCTCCTAAGTGATGAGCTTCCTGAGTCTCTACTCTCTCTTCGGTTTCGTCTCGGGTTGTGGTTTTCTTCTCGTTCTTCTCCCGCACAACCACCGCGCCAGGTATGGCTAACCAGCCTTCGCGTGGAGGCGGATCGTCCCCGTTGGTTTTATGCTGCAAGAGGAAAAGGCAGAGTAAAGTAAAGATACAAGATAGCATCGACATTCGATTCACTAACTTTGTGATTCATACTTCCCGGAAAAGGTTCGCAGTATGAAACGAAAACGATTATTTACCTCAGTGTGTTCATGCTCTTGCGTTTCAGTGTCTTGCGTAGTATTCGTGGTCACGAGTGGACCTGAATCCTCAATGACCTGGCCATCTTCAAGCAGCACTTGGCGTTGGACACGGGTTTCAATTTGCTTCGTCGTAGTGTACTCCGTTTTGCGTTTCGTCACCCACTCCTCTGTTAAGAAGACTTTGTTGTAGCCAGAATTGCGTTTAAGGATTTCAAACATGTTGCGTAAAAGATCGTGGAAACTTGATTGGACGTAACACGTTAGGGATTTCGTAGCATGAAGGCGACGTAAAAGCATGTTACCACTATGTTTAAGCTTACCTTGTTTGGTAACGGCAAAGGTATCAGGGTCCTCCTGCAAGACAGTCAACGGAGCGTCAGTTACGTAATGATGAATACTGATTAGCACCATGGTTATCAACAACTCGTGGGGGTTTTTAAACACTTAAAGTAAATATCCTTAGCACTAACATTGTTGGGCTTCGAACACGGGAAATAGTTGTTAGTTCAAGGAAGATGGGAAAAAACCGCGTCTAATACGCAAACACAGATAGTACGCGACTGTTTCTTTTTTTCGTGTAAGCTGCCTAAGTATTGAACAACCTTACCAAAGGAAGGCAAGATAGAGACTTAAAGCTGCGCAGTATAAAAGTGTGCTTCCGGTCCCGTTACAAAGTGAAGTGCCTGTCTCGATTTTACTCGCTTTCTTTAGACATGTTGAGGCTTTCAATTCCGATTTAATTTTTTGGGGGAGGAGGAAAAGCTTCACGAGGTTTCTTTTGGTCTACCGTAGACTCGTTTTTCCTCTTCAAACGGTTTCAATTGACGGAATCATACGAAAGTACAAGTTGGTCGCGATGAAAGAGTGAAAGAGTAAGGGGAAAAAAGGAAAAATATCTAAAAGTAAAATTGTGGTTCCACCACAAGAAAATTTCCTTGCCCAAAGCGGTAAACAGACATGCACAACACCTTTACTAGGCGCACAATCATACACACACCACGTACTCTCTCTTTCCCTTCCTTTTTATCTATATGACACATATCCGTGAGAACTGTTGACGTCAGTTTCCCAGGCAGTTAAAGCATCCCGTCGCTGATTGTACAAGGCGGGGTTAAAAGAAAAAACAATCATACGTTAGGTGTAAATAACTTGTACAGTACATAAAGGCACGTGGCCGGCGTGAGCAGACTCTGCCCGTAACACTTAAAGTTGCTTTTGGCTGGCAACAATACTGTTAACCTAGATTTTATGAACAACTTGTTGAGTGCTTCTAGGACTCTTGGTAAAGGGGGAAATTTACAAGCCCTAGAGGTTCATTTTAACAATAGCCGAAGTTTCCAAGCGTGCAGTTATTGAAACGGGAGAGAATAACGATTGAGACAGGCAGTTGTTGACATTGTCAAGCGAAGTTTGGGACACGCATGGCCTGGTTCCAGAGCTCCTTTGGGGGCCAAAAGTTACGGTTATGCATAGGTTTCATTACCGTTGATGGAATAGCACGCTTGAAATGTCATGCAAGTCCCCAAACGGGGGATGCTGGTTTCCTATGATTTATGGGTACTTTGGATACGTACCGAGTTGGCTAGATTGTACGTGGCAGGAGGTCCGGATTCGTAATGGCGAGTCGTTACCAAGGGCAGGCTGGAATCTTCTGGCTTGCAACTGCCTCTTGAAGGCATTCTTAAGATGTGTCTATTCGCTTGTTCGCTCTCCCCAAGACCAAAACTGGAAAACAGGAATGGTCATCATCAGTAATGACTTTGTTTACATTGTTGTGTCCGACATGCGGAACCAGCAAGTTATGGTAAAAAGGAGCTTTTTATGGGGTGAATTTTGCAATACTCTCGTATGGACCACGCGGAGGTTTTTATGTTTTATACACATTGGGGCGAGGTTTGGCAAGCCAAAGTAAAGCCTTGAATTCCTGATAAGGGGCGATGGCAAGACCTTGCTCAATGCCTGGATATGCATTATTCCTAAGCAAGCATCGATCTCCTCTCTTCTCCCCCCGCAGTCTGGACATCCACAAGACTTTGGAGTGACAATAGGAGTTTCTGTTTACTGGTAGACAAAAACTAGGATATGCTTTTTTAGCCAAGCAAAAAACTTAACGGACACATCCAGAATCCAAAAGAGAGAGAGAAAAAGCACTGAAAAACTTAAAAAAGACCTGTACACCTTTCACCCCAAACGCTCACATTCCTTGAACAATGGTGAAGCGAATTGGAGAAGTGGTTTTACCGGTGCTGTTGAGCGATTTTTTTCAATCAGTCAAGCCGCTGCCAAAGTCTTCACCAAAGGGCGAGTCCCTTTTCTTTTCACCAGAAAAGTTAACTATAAGCGTTGCCAATATGAAATCTGAACGCACTTAACCAAACTCTTGCCCTGAATTTGCACTGACGCACTATCACTTGGTGTTCACGCACTGTGGGTGCACCTGTCGCGTTGGTTGGCTGCGATTTGGTGCCATTGAGAGCACACACATTAAAGGAAGAGCTAAATACCCGTTGCAAGTTACGTCCGTAGTCTGTGTTAGCTCTGACCTTAACTGAGGAATACTGCTCCTACCTGTATATGGACAGGTTTCAGAGGAACATATGCCCTCAAGGTGTGTACCTTTTGCCTGACGTCAACATGCATGGCAATGCCGCGATCTTCACGTTGGCTGATACCCGAATCTTGTGGGGCTTAAGAGCAAGCAGGCAGCAGCAGCAGCAAGCAGCAAAACCCCAGCATTAGGATGCCCGAGACGTACAGATTCAAACGCGAGGACTATACAGTATACAGTAAACGCAGGACCAGCATGACGTCAGCATGGACATTACAACTATAGCTTGGGTCAACCCACGCATTTTTTTTGTTATTCTTCATCCCTCCAAAACACAATCACACCATGCACGGAAAGAGGAAGCGCCCAAATAAAACTTGGTCTTGCAAGTCGTCTCCCAATCACTGCTGCCCTGGATTCAATTCGCCATAACGCGTAGGTAGGCAGGTTTTGTGTGTTGGGAAAAAGATGGTACACATTTGGAAAAGGTTACGTGACTGCATTGCGTATCCGTACGTGTCAATCCTGTTGCAAAATGTAAAAAAAAAACTTTCGGCAGGAAGTTGAACTTGTGTAGGTAATGCCACTACCTTTGTTAAGCGTTCAGCTAAACAGCCAAGTTATAATTGCGCACAAGTTGCTTAGTACTTCCTTATATGTTTGGGTTCTTTTGCAAGGGCTGTAAATGAGTTGATTTTGAAACGGATAACGTTTTTTTTGCTATTTTGCAATCAAGCGTTGTCACTACAGGAAAAGGTGCATCTGTTTGGCTTGAGATTGGATCAAACCGGTCTTGAATTTTTGGGGAAATGAATGAGCAAGGTTACTGCGTAAAATAGCTTTTTACGGCCGTCGCAACTAAGGCGCAAAAGGCAATCGGGTGGAGTTCGGGAAACCTCCCCAAATATCGTTCCCGCCCTGGTTTTATATGATGAAGGCTCAGCCAGAGCAACGCTCGTAATCTGTTGTGGTCGTATTAGCCTCGTTTTTTGAGTGCATAGCTTTTTCTTCTTCTTTCATCTCAAGATTTGCTCGGGGTCTCGGTTATCTCGGCCTTTGCATAATACTCGTTAGCGTGTCAGGATATGCGTATAGGACTTCTTCATGAAAATCTTGTCGGTTACACAAAGGTTGAGAGGACTTCTCAGTTTTCGTGTTTAATTTGCATGAAATTTTTCTCCGCACGTCGGGCCTTATTAGTCAGAATTCATGGCGCCTCAGAAATTCTAGAATCCCGTTAAAAGCATTCTTCTCACTTTTTTTTATTTTTTTTGGCATTATGTGTGCATAATTTGTAGTTACATTAAGATCCATATAGCCGAGACAGGACCAGCCCTGCTAGAATGAGTTTCCAAGGAGTATATTGATCTGCGATACATTTAGTGCACCTCGCTCAACCCCACCTTCCGTGGATAAAAGACCGAGTTATTTGATTATCGTAGGTGTCGTGTAGACTAGAGTCATAAACCGCTAGCAGCGGATAGTACTTAGACTACACAATGTGGAAGGGGGAGGGTGACGCGTTTGACCTGTTGAATACGAAAGCTCGCTGTACTTGGCTTAGCAACTGAATTGCAGCGGCTTGGCTATTTGTGTGAATGCACATATCCTAGCCTTTATGCTCATCGCTTTGATGCACTTGTGTATAAGGCCTCATCAAGTTGTCCGTGAGGCGCCGTCTGTCAAGATGGATTCGTTGGCAGGATTCACACTTTCCCTGTGACCTGCCACGAAGTCCACGAATTAGACGAAGTAATCCGGACGCAACTCTTGTAATGGCAGTTTCTTACTTTGGTACTCGGAATAAAGGTACTCTTGCATTGTTAAAATTTCATCAGTTCCTGAACTGTCCAAACTCCATTTTGTTAATACTCCCTTTTTTGTACTGTTTTTTCGAGGTTATGTTGCCTTTTGGATTCTGACCTTCCATTGCTGCGTTTACAAAACTAGAAATATGAGATCCAATTTCAACCCCCAAGACCCAAAGCTGCGGGAACTTGGATCCTGGTGACGTGAAATTGAAACCGGCATTGGTTTCTGTTGAGAAGTAGCACAAAAAGTCTGGGCAAAATCCGTACTTGAGTAAAAGAATGAAGTAGTATCTGAGATTGCTCGTGCGCTCTCATCCGATACAAGGATTAAAGATACAGCTCGTGTACTTGGTTCTAAAGTAATTTAGCTTGACTTTGGGGCTCAACATTTTGCTAAGACAGCAATAAAATCCCCCCCCCCCCTCCTTTTCGGCTGAATCGATCGGTCAGAGCCGAGGTAAAGTGCCAATGCGTAGAATGGCCCTGTTTACCTTATAATCGATGTCTTTCTAGTTGTATGTTTATATGTATGACGGCGTTTGACCCTGTCGGTACAGAGAGACACAAGGCAACCAATTTGACGTGGTCCTGTATGATTGCCGAGTACAAGAAAGGGGAGATAAATATGTGCCATGCTTGACAGCTCCATAAACACGGAGCACAAACCTATATGGATAGGTGACGGAGCAAGCGAAAAAGCGAAGGCCGGATGTCTATCGACCACAAAACGTGCACGCGACGTAATTAAGCCAGATACGGGAATATTCTACAGGCAAACACTTATTTTTTTTTCTTTTAAGGGGAGATATAGCCTTGTTTTACAACCCCAGGACTCGACTTTTGCCATGGCTCATGTTCTGTTTGTTCGTGGAAGTAATTACCTTCCCTACTATACCCTCGGCCGGTACACTCAAGCATGATTGTCAGTCAAGCAGGAGAAAATGTATCTCCGTTATCTTTCTAGGCGAATATTGAAATATATTACTTTTTACGAGACAAAAAAATACTAAAATATAAAAAACACAAAATAATACAAAATCCACAAAAAATAATACAAAAATATGCAAGATATAAAAAACACAAAATAATACAAAATCCACAAAAAAATAATGCAAAAATATGCAAAATATACATCTAAAATATACAAACATATATAAAAAACATAGACATTTCGAAGACAATGTAGCATGACATTGAAGGATTGTACGGCCGACAGTTCAGTTTTCTGATATTTATCGCATTTCCCCACCCACGCCCGTAAGCATGTTAACTTTGCTCTTTGGCAAGAGTCGTGTATTTGTTGTTCTGCTGTTTGGGCTGTCGTGTGATCTACTCCTAGAGCATTAGGGCACTATAGGCCTTTGTTTTCATTAGACCCCTCAACCGTCAAAAGGGAACATTTCAGAAGATCTGTGGGATGTCCCTTTGGCCCGTCTGTAAACATGGTGGGTGTGAATGTGGGTGCAACATCTCCGGCGTGCCAAATAGAGGCGTGGTGCGTGCACCAGGTCGACTTTAGCGTTTACTATGCACTAGTAGTATAATACGGACTCCTGGGCGTCCTGCGTTCTTCGCATACGCGGCGTCGGAAACCGGGTCGCCACAGAACTCCACAGAACGCCAGCGACGCCCAAACGCCGGAGTCAGTTCAGTTACAGCGTCGCCAGCATTCGTGCAACAGGTGAGCCCCTTATTTTCTCGTTACCATCCTTCTTTTGTTACTTGTACAAGGTGTGCCGTCTTCGAACTTTGGGAGCTGGGACCTAAAAAAACAAAGAAACTAAAAAAAGTGAACAGGCAAGCATACGTTTCAAAGTTTCCATTGATTTTTAGTTTGCTTTGGGGTCATAAAAATTGAGACTTTGAAAACTTCGGATGGATTGGGACAGGGAGAGCTTTATTATGGTGTGCAGCTTCTGCTAGCAAATACAAAAACAAGAAAAGGGAGCTTTACCGGAAATGAGCAAACCCACGATTAGAGAGCTTGGCTTTTTCCTACATGTAGAGCCCGGCCAATTTAATTAAGCCAGAACCCATCGCCAAACGGCGAGGAAACAAGAAGTGTAAGGCGGAGCAAGCAAAGCGGGGATGTTTGTTAGATTAGTTTGACGCTTTGGCGTCATCCATCATATACGATGTACATATTAGCTGTGCATTATGCCGTTTTCCCCCCAGTGCTTTTATCCTACTTAGGTTTGAAATAATAACCAACTTGCTTGTTAGTCTCGGGCTTCCTTCTTTGGCTTTGATTTCACCTCGTCTTTTGGCCGGGCTCCTTTACCTGGCAGTGTAACGGTTGCTATAGAAACTTTTGGACGTCATCGTCCCACTCTGCACTCTTACTCTTCCTGTCATGAGGTCTCATGCGCCGTTCACTCTACATTTAATGTATTCATGCATCTTGATGTAGTAAAAGGTATACGTAACGCTTGGTACCTTACTTTTGCCTCCCAAAAGCCCTTTTAGTGATTCAATTGCTCTCAGAGCACAAGTTGCTCTCCGTTCCACTGCTGTCTTTCGCATTACGCACCCAGCCCCCCAAAAGTTTTCGTTCTAAATGGAGTACCATTTGTCGTGCGTCGAACAAGTTTGGCTCGTGCTGTAGAAGCGTTTGGGAAGCAGTCGAATTAAGTTTCTAAAGGGACAGGTCTGTTATTTGTTTAGCGTTGGACACATAAAGAAGGGAAAAGCTTGTAGGAACGCTCGTGCTCGTGTTAGCTTGGTACCCAATTGAGTGACGGTGCGCTCTCCAAATTTGCCCTTTACCCATTGGGCTCAATTAGATTGAGACTTCAGCTCCAAATGTGGATTGTTCATACCTCGGTGTGATCGTGCTTCTAGGACACTCCAGACTCCCCACTGGATATTCCCTTTTTGTTGTTACGACCTCGTAACGTGCTGGTAGTCTTGGTGAGGCTGTATTAGGGCTCGAAAAGCCTTTGCTGAAACACCGAACCCGTTGGTTAAAGCTTTCCGATGAAAGGCAATTGCAGCCTTTTGGTTCAAAAGATGACTTGGACTATATAGAGACACTGCATGTGGGTCAAGGATATGTCCCATACATGTATACACAGCCACAAACACTTAAACAACTGTTTCACGTATGCAGGTGTCAGTCAAGGTCGCATGACGCTGAATCTCATTTCCCTTCCCGAGATGTATACAGTCCACTTTATAGCATGTAGATCAATTTCGAGAGCTGCGTTTTCGAATCTAAGTACGCGCGTTTGGTCGGAGGGTCTTGATTAGTTTTGGCGAGGTGAGCACAGAGGTGGGAAAACTAGGAGAAAGCACACAATTGATAGCTTTTGTCTTGGTAAAAGCAAAAGAGCCGTGTGTGCATGAAGTGTACAAGCCATAAATCAATACGACGTCGCTTTCCTGAAAGAGAATACCAAAGTAAGACGGGACCACGGGATGTGTGGCATAAGAAATCTCCTGGAACTGGAATCTCCTGAAAGTTCTTCACCCCATCCGTGCCAGGAACAAACCTGTCTACTGTATCCTTTAGAAAAGATGTCAGCTTTTCTGCACAGGAATCGTGGGCTCCTGTCCTACAGGGTTCTTTCCCATTAACACTTTTTGGAATAAAAACGGTGCAAATGCGTGGTCTTTGTACACAATGACCCATGCTCTATTTGTCGGGTGGGGAAAAGGCACGTCCATTTCTGAATAAGAATAGCGGACATTTCACTCCAACTGAAGCTTTCAGCGTGTCTAAAAGTTTTTAGAGTATTACGAGGTATTACAGTCAGAGAGTAGGTGAAGCTTAAATTACCTTTAAATCTAAAGAGAATCTCTCGATGGAAGTTTAGGGATGAGCGCGTTATTCTATCATTAGACGCCATCTTTTGTAATGCGTGTTCTGGTATGTTCTTCAAACTATGTTGCGAAATCCTTTTGACTGCTCATATACGGAACATAAGAGTGGGTAGGGGGGTTCAAGTTTACTAATTAGAGCAAAGGCTCTGGCTTTTGCATTGCACGTAGCTTTTGAATTAGTCTAAACAGTCTGTACACATTACAAGCGTGTTGGACATTCCTGGAAGCTTTGGATGCCCCTTTTGTCGAGACCCAGAGCGCGAGCAGTTCGGCATTAACGGGAGCAAACAGTTATGTGGGGGTGCAATAGAAGGCCAAAGAGATGGTGCGGATTTGCTCGGCAAAGCTTGCCACGCTTTGCCAGGGAAGAAGCTAGGACACCTCATTAAACCCAGAGGTAGAAGCAGCCCGGCAAAGCGCAAACACAGTGAATATGCGATACACACATATATACAACTTGTATTGATCCGACCGTCATCTTTGATATGTTCGCAGCCCTGAAACCTGAAATGTTATAAACTATCCCATATACAAGCTATGAAAGCCCCGAAACTTTGAACTGGGTTGGGCACAGCTGTCAACTAGCCAAATTGCTTTTTCGTTTTAAAATCAGGCAATCGTTTATACGTGCCGAAATGATCTCTCCCATTTTTGCAATTATCTAATGACGCAGAAATAATGGGCCTGTTTTATTAAAAAGCACCTGTGGCTGCCGCTCACATTGCATCTTCCCCACCCAGATGAGTGTCTTTTCATGTCAGGAGCAAACAACGTCGCCTTTTCTTGTCCTCGCTGCCTATCTTTTCTGCTGGTTATCTCGCAATTCTTTCCCTTTGGAATAACGACTTCTTTTCTTTTATTTTCCTCCCGTCTCTCTCGCTTCTTTGGCTTTCATTTCCCCCTACTTTTAAAAAAGCCATTCTCAAAACTTCGTGTGTGTGTGTGTGTTTTTGTCCTATTTGTGCTGCGGTCTTTTACCTCGAAGAAAGCGTAATGCTCATTGTAAGGTCGCTATCGATTTTACCACACAAGTTTGCTACTGATTACTGATTTTTGTTTGTTTTTAAAGTTCCGAGTGCTGCATTTCAGACTCAAGTGTGGGAGAAACTTCAAGGCTCTCTTTGACCTAATTTTTTTAATCTTCGCCTTTTCTTTTCAATCATTTTTTGTAAATATTTAAGTATCTTTTTCTCAGTGTGAAACTCTTGCATGGTACTTTCAGAGCGGATTTTATGTAACATGCCAATCGTTGCCCACCAAGGCTCTCTTAATTATGCTCATTAATTTTTCCACGGAAACTCTTCACTACGGTTCAGCAATCGTTAAGACTTTACTTTGTCCAAAATAGTACTTATTTGGAAAGTAAAGAAGTCATTCAAGGTACCCATGTCGATAGGGTACCAGTCTGCTGTGTTGAATTGATCTTCTTCACTGAAGTCGTTTTCTTGTTTGTTTTTTGTCCCGAGACACGGCACTTCGTTGACTTTACAGTGTTAGGTATCCTTGGCACTGTGTAATCGTGCATCACTGATAAATGGCCCGGTTTCCGTATGTACCGTGTTGAAGGGTTCATTGTTCGTTACGTTAGGTCCGAAAATCACTTACCGTACCTTGGGACAATACCTCCCGTAGGAGAAAAGGCCTTATCCTGTCACATTATCCTGTCCGAAAATGTGTGCGTTAACTGATGTAACCGGGAATCTTGATGGGCAAAGGTCTTGATCAATATTGAAGGACTCTTGGGACTTTCTCATGGGTGTGAACGTAGCGCGTCGTTATGACCGGTTGGGGTGTCCAAGTTTTTGTTATGTGTCTCCTGGGCGGCCAAGTTCTAATGAAGTTCTCGTTTTCCTGTAGCTCCGTTCGTGTGAGATCGAAGAAGTGTTGTTTGGATTGGCGAACCCAATCCATCTTTGTAAACGTGGAACGAAACGGCCTCAAAAACAGCACTATAGAAACGTAGTGGTGCCATTGGGGAAAAAAACGCAGCTGTGCCGTCTGGTTTCAACCATCAAGACAGTAACAAATGCTGGCGAGTGAGGTAATCGAATTGCCGGTGCATTAATCTTGAACGTGGATTCCGCGTTGCCTTGACATCCCCCTCAGAAATCTGCAAAATTTGAGCAAAGTATGGCGGATAGTGGAGCAGGAGATAAAAAAGATTCCTGGGTCTGTCCCAATGACCGGCAACTTGCGTTAAGAGCCAAGTAAGTTGGGTTTATAGACACTTTGGTGCGCACAGACAAATTCGCATGCAAAACCAGAGAAAGCTTGGCACGAGGGGAAGAGAAAGCCGAAATTTTCATGTTGTTTCTTTCTGCAAAACTTTGTAGATTGCGGTCAGGATGGTCAGTCAAGACGCAACGCACGAGTTCGTTTGCCAAACAGGACACCTTGTCCGAACAGGAGCAGGAGACCATCATTAAAGTCATACAACGGGCCGAACAGCTCGAGTCTTGCGAGCAACAACGAGTCGGGTAATTCACTACGTTCATTACTGCTCACTTATGTCTCTTCTGAGAGAGCAAAAATTGCTAAGGAAGCTAAATATTTATAACTGACAGGCGGCTTGTTGAACGCTTGGAAAATATGACGAAAAATGCGCTGGGAGACGGTTATACCCATTGCATTCTGTGCGGAGACCCTTTCGGCTTGCTGAGTTCTTCTAATGTGATTTGCCGAGATTGCCAAAAAGTACGTTGCTTATTAATTGTCGGAATTTCCCACTCAACTCACTTCAATGCGTCTTGTGTTTCTGCTTCAGGCGGTTTGTCAGAAATGTGGCGTTGATACGGTCACTTCACGTCAGGAACCACTTTGGCTATGCAAATTATGTGCCGAGCGTCGTGAAATGTGGAAAAAGTCGGGAGCCTGGTTTTTCAAGGTAAGAGTAAGACGACTATAAAAGCAGCGATGCATGTATTGGGCAAGAGCCAGCATTAGCATTCAAAAGAGAAAGAGAATATTCCACGTGAGATGTGTATTTGGGCCCTCTTCCGGTTCGCTTCTAATTCTTTGTCGTATAGCACGGTTGATTCACCCGCACGTTGAGTGGATGCTGGAGTGACGCTCTACTTTTTTTTATTTCTATTAGTTTTTGATCTTTGTATTCAGCCCTGAGAGATTGAGGCTTATATGATGTTTCCATTTTTCATTTTTCCCCGTTTTTGTTTCTACGGTGGCCTTTAGAGCTTACCAAGATATGTTTTGCCGGAGAAAAAACCTCAAGGATCTTGCAAGTACCCGAATCGACGTTTGCTTCCATCTTCTACCACCGCGAGCGCTGGTTGGGCTAAAAGTGCTGCGTCAGGTAGATACATATACATCTCTAAAAATGTTTACGTTTATGGGGGAAACGTGTCTTTGACTTTTTGTTGTTGTCGGGTATGGGGAGGTAAAGACTGCAGTATTCAAGAGCGTGAAGGTGAAACTTATCCATTGCTTCATTAAGGTCCGCCGTCTGAGCAAGAGGACTCAAGTTCGGATGAAGACAAACGAAGTTTCGGTCGCGTACGAATCTGGTCTGCTCCGGCGTACAAAGAAGAGCAGGGATTATGTCCCAAGTAAGTTTTGTATATCATAGCAAAGTAAATCTTGAAGACAGAGAAAAACAAGGAGAAAGGTTTTCTTGTATGCTGGTGATTAATAATTCGCCTGCATGGTTAATCATCTCTGCCATTCGTTCCGTGGTCTATTGTTCCGCAGGCCCAGACTCGGGAGTTTATCTCCAAGTCCGCAGAGCAGTTTGTCCGACGCAGATGCAAAATCAGCAGCCGCATCATCACCCCGTCGTTTAGAGTCACAGTCGACGAATGAAAGCGTTTTTGGCGAAGATCCCTCGGATTCCGAAAAGCCTGCTGCTGTGACTAAAAGCCGACCGCCTTCAAGCGATACTTTAGAAGCTCCTTCGCGAAGAGGCACATGGTCTTCTAAAGCTTTCGCCGTAAGTTTGATTGCAGAACTCTTGGAGTTCGTTTTTCCTTGTTTCTGGGCCATGGCAAATCCTTTTAATGACATGTTTTATGTAACGGTTAGGATTTTCGGTCTCCGATTGAAACTACGGTTACTACCACAACGAGCAACAACAACACGAGCCCTAACAACCATGTTTCGCGTTACCGTGGCTTTTTGACACGCCGAGAGTCGAGCATAGCCACTGATTCAGCAAATGAAGACTCCAAAGCAACGGAAGGGATGCGGACTTTGCGAATTGCTAATTGGGGGTAAGAAATTTCTGGTGGTTACTTTGCCAAAAACTTGTTTCGTGCTATTTTTATGTTATTTTTCTTTCACCGTTGTTCTTAACAAGGCAACGGCGTCCGCATTCGTAATTTTCTCCCAATAAGCTTTGCTTAGCGTAAGAGTAAAGTATCAGCAGGAGATTTTTTCCCTTTTTTTCTGACCCTTTTTTTCGGAAATTAAAAGGCAATCCAGCCTCAAGTATACAAGGCAGAATTTGGTTGAATACGAAAGGTGATGTGTGGTCTGGAGAGCAAGATTTCGGGTTTGGCTTGGGCAAAAGGCGTTCAGACGCATGATTTAGCGCTTTACATGTTGAGCGTGGCATATCACGCCATATCTAGTGTAATACCCTTTTCTTTCTCACCCATTTCTCGTAGCAGGAAGCGTGAATCTACGCCCAGCTTATCTCCGTCACCAGGCCCAGGTGGCGATAAAAGCCCTTCACCGTCAATACGATCTATGGAAGTGTCGCCGGCTTCTTCGCGACAAAGTAGTGAAGAAGACCATGGAGCACCGCAACAAGATGGTATGAAAGACGCTTTATGAACATCTATTGCCGCATAACGATCCATTTTTCATGTTTCATAGCTTCTCTGGGTATGATCGAATTTTCCTTGCTCTACGATGCCGCCGTGCAAGCGTTGAACTGCACCATCTTGAGGGCGAGGGTAAAAGGCAGATTAGATTGGGGTACTGATATAAAACATGAGGCTTTTTCTATGCGCAGAGGTTGAGAGGCATGGATATTGATGGATTGTCGGACCCCTACTGTATTTTGGAGTTGGGTGTTGCTGGCAACAAGGTAAAACCTGTCGCTTTATTATTTTCCTTTCCAAAGGCTTTGTTGTTGACAATTCGTTACGTTTCAACAGGAGACTCGGTTGCGGACAACAACTGTGCGCAAGACAGTGAGCCCCGAGTTCAACGAAACCATTACTTACTACGGAGTCAGTGATAATGATGTTGCTCGGAAAAGTTTGAGATTAGTTTTGGCTGGTATGTAAAACTGACATTAACTTTAGTAGCCTTTTCTTAATTAATTGGGATTCTTTGTGAAGATGAAGACCGTTTTGGGTCAGAGCCTATGGGAGAAACTCGTGTTACCTTGAACAAACTGCGACCTAATCAGACGAAGCATTTTCAAATGTTTTTGGAGAAACCTTTACTAGTAAGGGTGTTATAGATGGAATTTTTGGTTTAGTTTTCTAACTTGTTTTTTTATGCATTTAAAGGTCAGTCGTGATATTGTTGACATGGGATTTTTCCGGGGTGAAATCCTAGTCACTTTGAATTATTCGACGTCCAAGAATGTGTTAATTGTTGGAGTAATTCGGTGCAAAGACTTGCCGGCCATGGATTCCAACGGTTTCTCGGACCCGTATGTCAAAGTGTGAGTTTAAAAGCGTTTATTTCTGAAGTAGTCATATTGAAAAACGTATTTATGAACAATTTTGACTACATTGGCTTTTAGTCAGCTTAAACCGGATTCGCACAATCGTCGTCGTCAGAAAACTTGCGTGAAATGGAAAACTTTGGCTCCGGAATTTAACGAACAATTCGTGTTTGACGTTAGACGCGCCGACTTGCCTAAACAATGGCTGGAATTGACCGTATGGGACAAAGACTTTGGTCGCAGCAACGACTATATTGGTGAGTTTACCTTGCAATCATACAAACTTCATTTGAAATGTAAATTATGGCATTTGCAGGTTGCGTGCAACTCGGTTCGAAGTCAAAGGGCGAACGTTTGAAGCAGTGGCTCGATGCCATGAAATTTCCAGACAAAACGCATGAACATTGGCACATTTTATGCCATACTGTCATATCTCAGCCATAGATCTTTTTAATCAAGAAAGCATTTTTGTGCGAATTGCACAAAAAAGTATATTGTAAATTTCTTAGGTGTTAGGCGCGTTTATAGGCAAAGGCTTTGAACATGTCGCATCAGCCAACGTCTCACCTTATTGTTATCTATACTGTAGAAGATTCCGAAGATTAAGGAAGACCGAGTTTTATTAAACGTGCAAATCCGAATAGTTATCAATTTTTTTAATAGCAAATTAAATTTCATAACAAACGGGTGCAATTTCCCGTACTTATATTATGTAGTTGCGAAATTATTGTTGTCTAGCGGATCGAACTTGGACTATATGATCGGACTTTGATTATATCATGTGGATTGTTCAACTGGATCAAGGTTACCGGTCTCTTTTTCCTTTTTTCGAATTCCAGGTCACAATCTGGGAGGCTACAATTCCTTGTTGACATAAAACAACAAGTAATCTTAAGCAACCAAGTAATCAAAGCAACTGAGATAGATTGTGATATGCATGCGAATAAGGAAGCGCAGTAGCAAGACTTTTGGAAGATTAACCACGTGAACATCTCAAAGAGAATGGTTCCGTGAAGAAAAACAAGACCTTGTCCTTGGATATATATTTATCTTTAAGCATATTATGCTTACTGGGCGAACCTCTAACTGTCATCGAGGACACAAAGATTGTCCACAAGTAGGCCGTGGGTGTCCCCTTTCTGAAGTAGATATCCCCGTTAATAGGAGTTTACGAACAGGAGTGGCTAACGTAGTTACAAGTTTTGCCGTTACTTTGATACAGCCCCTTGGTATATCTTCAAGAAGAGTACGAGTGTAAGTCTATAGTGCAACTCTCCGAGGTTTTCCCAGCTCCTGAGAAGTTCGCTTTTAGCCTTAGT
Source organism: Lepidurus arcticus (assembly GCA_003724045.1). Taxonomy (NCBI): domain Eukaryota; kingdom Metazoa; phylum Arthropoda; class Branchiopoda; order Notostraca; family Triopsidae; genus Lepidurus; species Lepidurus arcticus. The sequence continues at coordinate 50,276 of RJJA01000088.1, forward strand.
ATGTGATTGGAGGGGTTAGACTGCGGGAAATACTCAACCAGCTTCTCAGTTCTCAGAATTGATGTGGACAAAGAAGTTGCACATCGGAGCCTCTCAGCTTCAAGAACGTAGTTACAAGTTTTTCCGTTACTTTGATACAGCCTCTTGGTATCTTCAAGAAGAGTACGAGTGTAAGCCTATAGTGCAACTCTCCGAGGGTTTCCCAGCTCCTGAGAAGTTCTTTTAGCCTTAGTATGTGATTGGAGGGGTTAGACTGCGGGAAATACTCAACCAGCTTCTCAGTTCTCAAAATTGATGTGGACAAAGAAGTTGCACATCGGAGCCTCTCAGCTTCAAGAACAGTGAGAGTGGAAGCCCTTCGAGGTGCAAGCTCTTCGAGGTTTTCCCCGTTGCTGAGAATTTTTTTTTATCCTTATGTGTTTGGGTGGCTGGACTACGGGAAATACTGAAATGTTACAGCTCGAGTTCATCACCAGTATTATCTAATTTATTTTTCACGGTTTTCAATCCGTAATCCGAGTCAACCAGTCTCAGTGTCTTTTCGCGTTCGTGTGTGCCACTACCTTTCCTCAATTAATTTACGTTATCGTCTACTTGTTAAAACATCATGGTTTTAATTAAGGATATCAAAGTTAACATATTGCCGTACTGGCGGGGCATTATGGTGGTTGTGATCCCGCTTGCCTTGGCCCCAATTCCGATCGTAGCAGGAACAGTGGTAAGTCTCTCGGCTGTTTATTTGGACTGTTTTTAATTTTTATGTATTTTGTATGTCTGGCTTTTTTCTCCCCTAGACAGAACGGTTTAGGGTTGCTTCTCGTTCCGTAATCATGAGTGTAGGGTTTTGCCAGGAACTTATCGAAAGTCAAAGGAATAGGTTAACATGTAATGCGATTCTTTACGTTCTGCGTAATTCTCGTCTGGACAGCGCAGATTAGGTAAGCCGTACTCTGGTACTTGGATTTCCCAATGCTTTGTAGGGAAAACTGGCAAATTAGGTTTCTGGGTGTGTTGCAATTACAGTGCAATCCGCATATTTGAATAGGCTCGGGACCGGATGGACAGCATTCAAATATGCGGAATATTCAAAAATACGAAGTTACCTTAGGTTAACATTGAATTAAATATGGGAATAAAACAGGACCATACACTTCACTCAATTGGGCGGAATATTTAAATAACCATTATTCAAATAATTGGAGTCCACTGTAAAAGCATTGGCTTGTTTTCATAATTATAGTGGAAAATTAACTTAAACTCTTATGGACCTGTGTCTTCTGTTTCTGTGTTTCTTTAATAATTTTCGAAGACCAAAAACTAGCTAGCATGTTTGGTCTTTATAAGGTTCCCGTGAAATTTTATGCTCAAGACGATTTCATGCCTAGGAATAAACAGAATTATATAATCCTATTTGACACGTATGTACTAAGACTAGAATACTGACGGAGAAGGTGCATCATCATACAGCCTCCTGTGTGCATTTTTGGATCATATATATAGGCTTCAGCTGGGCTTCCGTGATTTTCTGATTAGTGCACCTAAATGAATGTTAAGTTTGTTCGAAGAAGAGCAGCAAACGATGTTGAACCTGACCCGAGCGTATAGTCATATAGTAGTGCCAGTAGTCCATTGTATGCTGATTGTATAATGTTTTAATTTACTTTACTGTGCCGTTTAATCTCTAGGAGTCGCGATGTGGGTTCGTCGTCTTGCTAATGGCCCTGTATTGGATGACGGAAGCATTGCCGTTAGCCATAACAAGCCTTTTGCCCGTAGTTCTTTTTCCGTTACTGGGAGTCTTGGGTACGAATGCAGTTTGTATGTCATATCTCAAAGAGACCGTCATGATGTTCATGGGAAGTCTAATGGTAGCATTAGCGATTGAAAACTGCAATTTGCATAGGCGTATTTCTTTGCGCGTCCTCATGTTAGTCGGAGCCACTCCAAGATGGTATAAATCACGGAATTCTTAAAACGTTATCTTAACCAGTGCATGAATTGCAGGCTCATGCTCGGTTTCATGATAAACACTATGTTTCTATCCATGTGGATTAATAACACTGCGGGTAAGCGTTAGGCTTTACGATATTTTACACACATTAACAGCTAATTATTTTGTATAAATAAGCCACTGCTATGATGGTACCCATCGTTGAAGCAGTTGTTCACGAGCTCTACAAGGTGACACAAAGAGGATTATAAGAGTAAATCACTTTATTTATTCATTCCTTTCATCAAGTGTAGGACGAAGAAAGTGAAAAGGCGAATTCACTAGACGACAACGTGGAATTTGATGGTACAAATTCTACACGGAAGGGCAGTAGAGGACGAACTTCTGTCATCATACTCGATGACCTCAAGGAGAAAGAAAACGAAAACATCGCCGTAAACCCAACCATGAGCAAAACCATACTTACGGAACCTGACGTCGCTAAAAAAAAATCGTAAGTAGCTGAGACGATTAGTTTTGTGTTCCGTAATCCAATTTTGAACCATTCAAGTAACGACCCCAGAGACATCCGTAAATGTATGTTGCTGGCTCTAGCCTATTCTGCGAATTTAGGGGGTACCGGAAGTGTTACTGGAACTGGGCCCAATTTGGCGTTTAAAGGAATATTCAGGTTAGCATTTTAGGTGCCGATGCGTGTCGCATTCTAATACTCGAAGGCTGGGCTACAATAACCACTCTACTAACCCTAATTGGAAAGTTGCCTGCTGAAACTTAATATAATAATTCCCATAAGGCTGCTTAACTAATAATTTGTTATTAATTGCCAAAATGCCGAAATCTAATGAAAGTTTGCGCGGTTTGTCATAGAATTATGCATGGAAGGGGCATGATGATGTGCAGTGGAAAAGAGCCTGATGCTTTCACTATTCGCAAAACTATGCTCTTATCTGTCGCATACGCTTCTAACCTAGGTGGTACCGGTACACTAGTAGGTTCGGGACCCCAACTCGCCTTGCAAGGCATCTTTGAAGAGTGAGCTTTCTCTACGTACAATTAACATTCCTTCCTAATGCGATAGTTCTTCAAACCAATTCTAAAGTATAATGAATATAGGTCGTACGGAAGTAATACAAGCTTCAATTTTGCCACATGGATGGCATTTAATGTGCCCGGTATGCTTATCTGCACGTTTCTCGCCTGGATCTGGCTACAGGTGTTGTTCCTCGGTTTCAGAGAGTAAGAATCCACATACATTTTGATTGTATAATGTCTTTTATACTGTAGGGAAAAACATGATCGTACGGCAGAAGTAAAAGCTATGATCCGCCAAAAATACGCGGAATTGGGTCCTATTCACTTTCATGAAGGTGCCACGCTGACTTTATTTCTTATCTTGGTTGCATTGTGGTTTTTTCGCGAGCCGCAATTTATTCCGGGTTGGGCCGATCTTTTCCCTGCTGTGTAAGCCTTTCCAAAATTATAGTGAAAAGTGTTATAAAATGTATTTTCTCTTTTGTTTTGAAAGAGCGATTGACGATGCCACGGCTGCTATGTTTATAGTGGTAATCATGTTTATGCTTCCAGCTAAATTGGATTTTTGGTGGTTCCGTTCAAAAGATGGTTCGTTAGCTTTGCCGTATTACAAAATGTGCTCAGGCATTAATGCGCTTACGCTTTTAGATCCTAGTCCGCCCAGAAGTGGCCCTGCGCTGTTGACATGGGCTTTTGTTCAAGAGCGTATGCCTTGGGGAATTGTACTTCTTCTCGGTAATTTGTAACCATTTAGCAATGTATATTGAAATACCACCTTCTAAGGTGGTGGCTTTGCCATGGCTGACGCTTGTAACAAGTCGGGCTTATCAACCTGGCTAGGAAACCAGCTCGTCGCCCTCGATGTACTGCCTCCTTTCGCTATTATATTTGTAGTATGTGTTATGACTGCGGCCGTCACCGAAGTAGCGTCTAACACTGCTACTGCCAATATCCTGCTTCCAGTCTTAGCGAAAATGGTAGTATTGACTATTTTAGAGCAAACTAGAAACTTGACTTGATTTTACAGTCAGAGGCCATTCAAGTCAATCCGATATACTTAATGGTGCCCGCCACTGTCACCTGTTCCTACGCCTTCATGTTACCCGCAGCTACGCCTCCCAATGCGATCGTATTTGTTGCTGGCAAGATGAAATCTTCAGACATGGTAAGCTTAGGCGATGCAAAGTTTGCGGTCCCATGAGTTTGTTTGACAATACTGTATCATCTTGCAGATGAAAGCCGGCATCGTGATGAACATTGTGTGCGTCGTAGTCATCTGCATTCTTATGGAAGTGTTAGGTGGTCCGATATTCGACGCCAAGGTTTACCCCGACTGGGCATCTAGTACGACAATGTCACCTATTACAACTAACGCCTTTGTGAACACCACGTGTTCCCCATATTCGAATTAATTCAGAGTATTAGCGTCGCATAAAGGGGATATACGTTTTTTTTATCTGGGACAGGGCATTACAGTGCCTCATAGTTGTATTTTAAATTAAATGGGTATATATATTATGCATACATTTATATTATTGTCGTAAATAACCTCAGAAAGCAAACTTAATTTAGACGTGTCAGGGAAGAAGTTTTGCAGCAGTGAGCTATCCAAGCACATCTTTCTTACTGCGCTCTACCGAAGCGGTGAGCGACAATCCGGTTGGCTAGGTGACATTTGCAAACGCAGAATACAGATTCCAGGCCGCTATTCAACAAGGCGTCCATTTTGGCACATTCCCATTCGCAACCTGGCTCTTCTCGACAGCTTTCGGCGTACTCTTTGCCTTTGTTAGACACAACAAAATCTTCCGATGGCCGGCGTTTAGCCATGCGTCTATCACCCGAGTGCGTTTCAAGACGCCTGCGGCGCAAGAACGGAGACTTTTCTTGCTGGCTCAACACTTCGGTGAGAAGCATCAACTAAAAGAGGATCATCTTTAGTAGTCAAAATTGCACGTTAATATCTAATGTAACTTACAAGGCAAAGGCAGACCGTAAAACTGAGCTTCATTTTTGGAGACTGGCACTTGGCACAAAAGGTATTCCGATAAGTTGCGGAGTTCGGAAACGATTGACGGTCTCCAAGCTGAGTTACGGGTCCTTATGTTCGGGCATGCTGATCCTTGAATCCATCCTCTGCCTGGAAATCTCATCATGTAAAATTACACTGACCTAAATTACGCCAGAGTTGTGAACTTTTCACGAAAAATACAAGGCAAAAGTAATTTGGGTCAGCCGAATATAGGTTATGTTTATGTGCAATAGCGAGACAGATAGCGTAACAAGAACGAGTGTTTGAAGGCGGCATCCTTTACAAGAGCACTTTAATGAGCGAAGCGGAACTTTGTAAGCCGTAGTAATTTGGGTTGACGGCAGTAACTCAACCTCCAGAAGATGCCTGTATTTCTGGAAGCCAATTTGAAGTTCCCGCCCTGCCATTGTCAAGCCAAGACAGAATCGATTGTGAAAGCCGGCTTCCTAGTCAACTCTGAAGTCAGCCAAGTAGCGTCGCTGTAATCGTTTATGTGGAAAGTGGGTTGTTTTGGCTACTGTTACATTATCTAGTTTTTTCCTCAATTTATTTTCAACCACTGGAACTTGTAATAGGTATTTCACATATTCTGAACCAGTAATACGTTTCCCTTGTATGCCAGTGTTCAGCTTGTTTTTACATCTTGATAACACACAAAACCGTGAACTGCTTTTGTGATGGCGTCCTTCGGAAATGCGAATTGTTCATTTGTTGGCACTTTATAGGCGGCTTCTTTGAAAAGATAAATAACTTTCAACCTCTTGGTTAATATGGTATATTTTTTTCTAGGATGGCATCCATTAAGGATGAGGCAGGGCAGTCTGTTGTTTACTTATGCTCAGCCTGCCAGTTTCTGTGTGAGGATTTGGAAGCAGTAGAAAACCACCGTTGTACAGGAAAAGTTGGTTCAGATACAGAAGGAGCTGCAGCAGATGTAGATGAGAATGAAGACGTGACTGCAGTTGGAGAAGGCCTAGTAGCTATAGAGCAAGATGGAGACGGTCTGGATGATATTGCCTTGCAAGCGGCACAGGATGCACTTGATCAGGATGAGAGTAAGCCTGGTTTTATGTGCACTTTATACCTCAATTATGTTCTTGTATTCTATAGTACCGCTAAGACGACCAGGGGAAGTTGGAGGCGTACAAACAATTGTGTGGGGCCCACTAAAGACTAGGGTACTCATAGAAGCCGTCCATTCCTTTTCCCAAACAGAAGACCCCAAGAGCACGTTTTTTTGGAATCTGGTGGCCAACCGCGTAAATGAAAACCTGGGCGACGGCACTGATTTTACTCATTTACAGTGTCAGAGACGATGGCGTCGTTTAGCTTTTACTTACAGAGAAGCGAAAGAGAAGAATCGCCTGTATAAATTCATGTACGGAGAGGAGCTCGCTCCAATTTTGGAAACCAAAAAACCCGGCTTATTTTCGCCTAAGCGCTTTGTCAGCAAGACGAAGCGCGTTCATCCAGCTACCATGTATCGCTACAACTTTGTATGGGATAAAGAGAGCTTAGAACGTATGGTTAACATCTATAAGAGCGAAAAGACGTTGATCGACATTGGAAGCTGCGATGAAAGTCAGTTCTTCAAGCACATTGCTGAAGTCTTATCTTTGGACGTGGGAGAGAAAATTTCCGGCCCGATTGTCCGCAATAAGTGGAAGAAACTGCGTTCTGATTTCAGGGAAGCTAGCGGACAGCACTGGATGGAAAAGGACCCCAATTTCTTCGAAGAACTAACGCAATTTCTCAAGAGAGATGACGCAGATATTACCCTCACCCTGGCCAACACCGAAGAGTTGTCTGATTCGGAGTGTAGCGAAAATGAAACCGTAGATACTAGCATCAATGAGTGGACCCAGCGTTTGCTTCTGGCTTTGATTCGTTCCTATGCTCAGGAATTGACTAATGGAAGAGATGGAGACAGCGACGAAATATTTCGTAATATCTCGGAAACCTTAGTAAACGAGTTCCAGATCAGAGTCAACTTTCCACTGCTCCGGGATCAGTTCCTAAAACTTGAAGAGTATTTTCGCACTCACGAAACGGAGGTAAATTTGGATAAAAAGCGCCCCGAGTTTGTTGAAAGCATGGAGCAATTCTTCTCCAAATTGTTCACCGAGAATGCCGACTATTTGTTAAAGAACCCCTTGCAATTAGTAGTCAAGACGTCCCTGGGCAAAGTAAAGCGAATTGAGGAAGATAAGCTGGTAAAGTGGGATCGTAAATCTACCCTTATGTTGGTACGCCTGGCCAGGGCCCATATGTACATCCTTAAGCGGGGTACGGCTGTCTTGCTTTTCCGCAAAGTGGCTGCCTTGATGAGTGAGAGAGGTTATCCAATGAACGGCCACCAGGCTTTGGGGCGATGGAAGAATTTAGCTCGGAAGTACCATGCCAAAGCGACGAAAACAAACTTCGCTCGCTTGTGCGACTTTTACGAGACGAAGCTTAATGGGAAAGACGAGGTTATTGAAGAATTAGAGCACATGCCCGTTACATTCTCGGTCCCTTCGGAGTCCAGACCTTTGAATTCCGCCAACACTTCAAAAACCGTAGCCAAGGCTGCTAAACGACCCCGTAGAGACTCGAATGACATTGACGATGCAGATTTTGATCATGGAAGCGACCCAGAGTGGATTCCGCCTGAAACGCCAAAGGTTTTTTCCAATGTGAGCAAAAAATCTATCAACGTACGCAGGTCGATTTCACCTGCTGCTGTCATCACGATTACCAAGACAAAAGAGCCAGCCGACAAAAAGACTTCAACCCGAGGATTCTTCCTGGAAGCAAGTTCATCAGGAAAACAAGTATCCGATAACGGGGATACTTGTCGGCTGTGTGGACGCTGGGATGAAGTTCTCGCCCAGGTTATGAAAGACGAACGGGAAGCACGGAAAGCTGAGATGGCGACTGTCAAGAAAGCTCTTCATGAGAATACAAAAGCTATTCAGAAACTGGCCACCGTGCTCGATAGCCTATCGACAGCCTTAAAAGCGGCTTCAGCAAAGCCTGAAGTCAACAACTTGCTCTTGGAAGCTATGGTGGAAGCCGAGGATCAGTACCTAGCTGAAGAACAGAACGCCGTTGAAAGTGACAATAAAGCCGAGGAATTTGTTACCATTAATGATGGTCAGGTTGAAACTTTCCAAGTTGCGTAATTTCACAACTCAATTACATGTATCGCGTAGAGTGGCTGCCCTTTTGTTTCCATACAATAAACTTGCAAACACAGACGATTTTTGCTTCTATATTCCTTAAAGAAAATTTATTCTTTACAGCTTACATGGACGATTTTTATGACAAAAGTGTGAAGCGGTCACATAAAACCTCAAGAGAAAAGAGATATAGGAGATAAATGTAGATGATTTACGAGAAAAGCTACAAGGCGCCTGCTGAATCGCTTCATTTATGATGACGCAGCCTTACGCAGATGGTTTGCAAATGACCATTTCTGGTTTTCGCAATGGCTTGTTTTTTTAACAAGACGACAGGTCTAACTGTCGAAAAAGCTGGGCAAGTCATAGAGTAGACTCTATGGGGTTAGTGGATGTCGGAAGGCGTGAACAGGAACGGAAGCTTCTTGTCAATAGATGGCTGCAGTGAAACAGTTGAACAGGATTGCTTTTGAAAAAAAAAAAAAAAAAAAAAAAAATTAAACTCCTACGAACCAGGGTTTGAAACGAAAATGAGAAAGTACACTATTAGATACGCATCACAACCTGTAGTAATACGGGTAAACTAAATCAATAAAAAAAAACTAGAGAAATACATCAGCTAAAAAGAAAACCCAATAATAGAGGGAAAAAATAGATGAAACGAGCAAATAAATAACACACGACGGAAAGAAAAATAGAAGGTCTCAATTAGGGGACTTGCCCAGCTAATAATACAAAGAAACTAAATAAATAAAGGCAACCATATACTGTACACCCCACTTCCATTGATATTTGTATTTATAGAAGTTTCAACGCTCTTTACACAACAGCGTATGACCGAGTGGATAAGACGTAAGCCTTGTGCTCGGAAAGTCGCAGGTTCGAAACTGGGACAAGTCAATTTATTTCGTAAAAAACGAAATATTAAATGGCTCCCTTTCTCTGTATGTTATTCCTTCCCGGCAATGTTCCTATACCCATATTCAATATTGTGAATCTTCGGCATCACGATCTCGAATATTGGGGATAGGAAACCGATCAGGGGAGTTGGGAACAGGGGAAGGGGCGAGGCTCTCAATTTTGGACGATTTTTGAAGGGGACCCCCTTGATACAACGTTATTCCTTATGGAAAAAAGCCTTGAAAAAGCTTTCCCAGCTCGAAAAAGAGCCACGCCCAATTTTTGGCTGAATCCACCAATAGGATTCGTTCTTTTTCCATAGGCCCCACCCCTTTGAGCGGATATTTTGAAAAATATTAAAAAATTTCTAAAATTTTCGCCTTTATTTCAAAAACTACAAATCACACAATACAATATTTTTTGGAACTTGTTTTTGCGAGGAACGTTTTGTACTGTACAACATAAGTAAAAACCACAACCAAAGTCCCGATCCGATCAATCCGATCCGATCAAAGATCAAAGTTTACGCTTATATTTCTAAAATTACAAACCGTACCATAAAAAATTACATTTTTGGAAACTAGATTCTACGGGGACCATTTTGGTTACAAAATAACAGAGGTGCCGATCCCCCCCAGGCCCAAGAGGAGCCCC